>SNQJ01S0000436.1:162532-231435 GCA_010110895.2 Picea sitchensis
GACATCAAGGCTCAGGTTGTAATCTTTACTTTCCATTAATATGATACAGTAATATGTCCCTTTCCCATAAAGCTATTTCCACTTTATTGTATAATTCCTTGATCATATACATAGATTGACTGTTGAATAGATTGTGCTTTCTTTACTTTGGTTGGTTTGTGTTGTCTTGGTCTTGACTGCACAAGAGCACTGGAGCAAAGCAGGAGTAACAAAGACCATAGGAAGCGATAATAAGGTATGTCATATGATCTTGCCTCCTATTTAATTCAACGGTTAAAATCTAGGGAAAGGGTCATGTTCTGTCTTGCTTTGTTCTAGATCCAGGTGGATCTAGGGAGATCGATTTGTGTCCGCACTTACGGATTTATCCAATAACACCTTTACAAATTTAAGATTATGTTTCAATTTGTGAAAAACAAACTAACAGGTATTTGCCTCTCCTGATTGATGATTTGATGATTTTACTAGAGGGACATGGAAATTCTAAATATACCCTTTTATGATTTCCCATGAGTGCGAGGGGAAGAGCATAATAGGGGTGACAAAATAGGTTCCTAGTCACTAGCGATTAAGTGGTTGTAAAAACAAAATAACTGTACTAAGAATTCAAATGATGAATTGGGCCATCCATGTGGAAACATAAAGGAAATATTTTATGGCTCTTTTCAGTCCTTCTTAGTTCCTAGATTATCTAATTCCTAATGCAAGAAATAACTTCAAATGTGATTTTTGTTTCTTTACAAATTGCAGTAAAAATAAATCTAAAAGATATTTTGTCAGATCACCTTCAAAACTCTTGCAAAAAATGGAAAGAATAATTTTTACATAGGCTGTAGTTCTGACAGTCGAACACAACACACAGAGTGGGAATAGTGCATGATAGGGAAACATAAAGAACATTAAAATTGCATAGAGATGCACATCAATGTATTTGATATTCATGCAGATACAGTCAAGCTATGAGAAAGAAATTTTAAAATGAGCTCTCCCTCCGAGAGGATCAATAGATCGATCTAGAGGCTAGAGTAGGCCAATTTGGAAATTTACATACACCCAATGATTAAAAGAAACACCCTAAAGGAACAAATGGAGAGGAATATGATCCAATTCCTGTTGGCAACCATTTTTCATTTTTATCTTTTCCTTGCAAGCTGCCTACACAAGGGTTTTGAACCCTCAATACTCGTCGCAATTCTTTAAAACAAAATGACACTATTGTCTTGCGCATTCACACACCTGCCTTTCGTTTTCATTTTCACGACTGCAAGCGTGAAAACCTTGAATTGGAAGTCATGTCGGTGGCATTAAAATCATCTTTGGATTGTTACGAATACTCTTGTTCATGTGGTCATTTCACCTCTAACTCAATAATGGTCATACAGTTGGAAAGTCACCAAACCTTTATTCACTTTGCATTTTTGTTAATATGGTTTCAATTTATAAGTTCCTGATGCAATGATTTTTGGTGTCTTTGATTGAATCCTTGGTGCAATGGTTTCATACAACGCATTAATTTTATGATTAAAAGTTTGGTGCAATATTCGACATGTTGTTTTGGTTTAAATCATACACATACTATTGTTGATTTAACATACGAACCAATTGTTGGTTATGAACACTATGATTTTCAAATAGTTATTTGATATTTGGTCAAAATATTTTGGTTATGTATGTTATGGCTTTCGATGAGTACATGAATAATCTATTTGATATTTGGATTGTGATGTGAATGATTTGAATTACCAAGGCGTCGTCGATTGTACATGTCAAAATGAATGTTTTGAATGGTTTCAATTCATCACTCCACCCTCGCACGCATAGGCATTAACGTTTGCCTTTCATCTCGGGCTACCTCTGCTTATTTTGAGAAAACTGTGGGAATTGTTCCTGTGTCTACCCTGTCCAACCCCCTCACCATTTACCCTGTTGACTGTGTGCTCTCTCATATGGCCCCTCTAGTGTGGATAGAACCCAATGGCGTCCAAACGCTACTGTTATTTGATAATGCTCGTGAGGATCTGGAGAGTAATGGCTGGTTAGTTTTCATCCAAAAATTTGAGGGTTTCAACCTCGCGGTCACTCAACAGTTTTCCCTCACATTCGATGGATGCAGGGCCAAAGTTGGAGACATCCAACTCGAATTGAACGAAGAATTCCTCATCTCAGCCATGGGTTTTCCAGCTAAAGGGCAGAGATGGTTTAAGAATTCGAAGGTGGATGACATGCCATGGCCGCAACTTTTTACCTCAAGAACAATTATCAGTTGTGATAAGGGTATGCCAGTCACGACCCCTAAGTCTAGATGGCATGATTTATTGGCCATTATTAAGCACTTTGTTACTTGCAAAGGTAGATATGGTTTAGTGTTTCTTTACCATCTCCGACTGCTTATGAATTTCATAGATTTCCCTTTGAATATGCCTCACTACCTCCTACACAGTCTGTATAAAATGGCTAAATAGTTTAAGAGGGAAAAGGCTGACTCCAGCCTCTTCCATCACCGTTTGATTAAAATCGTTATTGTTCATCAGTTGAGGTTGAGTGGTGACTGTTGGGAAGTTTTCTTATTGAGGAATGTCTTTGCAACTCCTGAATGTGGTCAAGTGGACAAGACTGTGGTCACTGAAACCCTTGTCGGGCTTGTCGTGCCACCTCCTACACTCTTACCTGCTGTCGAACCCTCGCCCTACCCCAACGATGACCCCCCCCGACACCATGCCTGACTCATGTTTAAAAAACAGTGCTAAGCCTGTTAAGAGGCCTGCAAGAAAGAAGGGCAAGGGAAATACCGATGTTAATAGCAATGGTAAGAAGACTGCACACTGGGTATCTAGGTGTGCTCGTAATAAGGCCAAACAAAACACAGACCAGAAGCCTATTGTTTTGAGTGAAGATTCAGATTCTGAGATTGAGTGATTTTTGACCAAGGAGTACCCATACTCTCACGGCCTGTGTTCTGTCAAACCCTACAACTACGTTTCCAACCTCCCGTCGTGCCTTAAGGATGACCCTAACTTCCCCAGGATCAAGTTTGACAGTGGAACCCCTGGTAATTTAAAAGATCACTCACCTGTAGTGACTCGGCCCGATCAATCACAGTGCATTGAATGCAACTCTTGGCTCAAACGATACTATACAGATGTCCCTCTGTTGCAATCCTGAATCAAGTCCTTGGAGGACTGGGTGAATGTGTTGTCTAAGGAAAATGATAGACTGCAAGATAACGATAAGAGGCAAAATACCACATGTTCGATCGTGTTAAAAAATGTTGAGGCATCCACTGCCATATTTAATTCAAAGTTAGCTTGACCGAATCATATCCCTACAACCAAGGTATGATATTTCAACAATGATTCTAGAATGATTTCGTTTGTTTCGAATTCGCATAAACGATTTGGTTTGTTTTGAATTAGCATAAGTGATTTTGTTGTGTTAGAATTAGCATGAATGATTGTGTTTGCGTTGAATTAGTATAAAATATTTGTTTGATAAATTGAATATAGTTATGTTTTGATTGAATTGATTCAATACGATTTCGTTTGTTTTGAATTGGCATTTGGTTTGTTTTAGAAAGAATGATTTGCTTGTTTTGAACTAGTAATAAAGGACCTGTTTGATTCACCGCATACATTTCTGTTACCATTTGGATTAATTTAAAACGATTTTGTTTGTAAATATGACCAACTACAGAATCGTGAGATTCTGTAGCTAGTCATAAAATTTGGATTTTTGTTGATTTTACAACTAAACACTATTTAAAATTGTTTATTCTTGTCCATCTACAGGTACACACGAATTTCAATGGGAATTGGATCTGATGTGGCAGTTTAGAACATACTTTTTGTTACATAGTTTTGGTTTAGGTTGTTAGTCTTAGTTAGAAATAGAGATTTGGGAGATTGTTCTCATATCTTTTGCAAACAATTTTGATGATTTCCATAGGGAATGTTTCACCCTGTGGCCTTTATATACTTATTATTTTTTGTAAACAACCCATCACTGTTGGGGAAACAGAAACTATGGACTTATGATTATACAGACTCGAATGAAAGTGGATTTTTTGTACGACTTTAGCTTCAATTTATCTTAATTTTGTTCAATTTGTTGTGCATTTTAATTTGTAATCAAATTATTGACTACTTTAGATATCAATATTTGTTACAGGTTGATGCGATATGATTTAAATTCTGTCCATATTTGACGTATCTCATTTTACTTACATCAATTACTCTGTTTTAATTTAATGAAAAGAAGGTTTATCTTCTTTGTTAAATGAACAACTATGTACAAATCTTTGCAGAGGGATTTATCTTGATGTGATTGTTTGTAAATTACAAAATTGTTGTTACCATATCCTTTATCTATTCTGTCATTAGAAATTCTGAAGTGTTGTTGCTTCATGTTTATGCGAAGTATTGGAGGATCTGATGCGGGTTTACCTCATCAAACAATGAACACAGATGCTTATGCACAGGACAAGTAGGAGGTGATAATTTCAGGTTAGTCTGCTATTTTATTTTAATAGTTTAATTAATATAAGGATTCGATGTAGTTTAGACAGATATATAATATAGATTGTTGTTTTTTTAGATATCTATCATTTCATTTCATAGCACAAATTACTATTCTTATTGCTCAGTTAGATAACTGTCAATTTACTTCCTTCTTATAAAAGTTATAAAAAATCAAAAAATATTGAACAATAGTTTCGCTGTCAATTCATACATGATTTTCGCAGGTTTTCAATTAAAAATTTGCAATCTGTAAATACTGTACATATACAATCAAGATTTAATTGTATCGATAGCTAAATATTTAATAAGTAGAATTATTGTGTATAATATTAGTAAGTAAACTGTATATATAGTTTTTGATTTGTTTATAGTTTGCAGTAGTTGTTTTTCACTTAGATTAGTTTCTTTAGTTTAGTTTTTCTTTCACTTTCATAGGACTTAGATCAGATATCGGAGCCGCTAAACCCGTCGGAGTGGGTTAATCCAAACAACTTGGGTTATTTAGACAACCCCGGACCGGATCCACTCCTCCAGTTGACGAGCGGTCAATTTCGCCCATCAACAAATGGCGCTAGAAGGAGGGCCTGAAAATTATTAATGGCATAAGGCGGTCGTAAGACTCCTCCACCACCCAACTACTCACCTATAGTGACAAGAAGTCATTCAAATGACAACATCCTCCCTCAGACAACAACCACATCAAACGACGATCTACGGATCACAGTTGAACCAGTAACCCCAAATCCTACAGGTGGTGATGTACAAGAGATTGTCCGACAATCTATCATAAGAACACATAGTGCCTTCGCCCGTTTAAGACAACCAAATCGACATTTGGACCAATCGTTAGATTTATCTGATATCAGAGAACAAATTGGAGGCACTAACCTCACTTTAAAACCTACAGATCCAATCCTCACTCCTGTTGCAGGAGGATCTGGAATACCACCCTCACCACCTCCATCATCCCCTTCTTCTTCTGGAGAAGACTCTTCTAACGAAGGCAGTTCCTCTTCTCAGCCTTCCACACCACCCACACCAATGGACAACCAGAACAATCCTGCCAGAACCTGGCTCAGCCAAGATGCAGTAGCCGTACCCGGGCCTCAACATCCCTTACCCAAACATCTGGAGAAGTGGCTCCCCAAGTTTGACCCTGACTCTAAACAGATCACCGAATATCACATTAAAAAGTTTATGTTAGCCATTAGACTCCATAATGTCGAGCATGAAGACATAGTCTGTAGGTTGTTCCCCTATACTTTTGAGGGAAATGCCTCTACCTAGTACTTTGCCCAGCATCCCGATACCATCGTGTCGTGGGAGAAGTTCGAATCCTGCTTTCTTGAGAAGTTTGGAGACTATAAGTCCCCAAAAGTTCTAGTCATGGAGCTTTTTAGTTTAAGAATGAACCCCAAAGAGAAAATCAAGGACTTTAACCAAAGATTCTTAACACTAAAGAACCGAATCCCTACAGATTCGATGCCTGCAGAGAATCTTATCATAGCATACTATACTAAAGCCTTGCATCAAAGTATAGCCATTTGGGTAAAGCGATCGAAGAAAGACACGTTGTTAGAGGCCTTCGAAGAGGCCAGTCAGATTGAGAAAGACATCCTTAGTTTAAAATACACTACTAGGAATGAAACATAGACTAGTTCATCTTCCAAAAAGAAAATTGAAATCCTCCCTAGACCTGCTCAGAATAAAACACAACCTGAAAGCTCAGATTTAGAAAACTTAACAAAAGTCGTTCAAAAACTGTCAAATCAAGTTATAGATTTGAAAAGGATGGCCAAAGAAGATTCTTCAAGCAAAGGGCCTTACAAACCCCCGTTTAGGAAGCCTTTTCCCACCAACTGACCTAATTCAAATACCGAGGACCTAAATCTAGAAAGCCTGCAATTCGCCATTCAAACAATTCTAGAAGCCAAAGATAACTTGATTCCCCCTGAGATCCCCAAGGAAGTAGTTGAACAAGAGACAGTTGAAGAAGAAGAATATTCTCCGAACATTTTTGGGCACTTCTCGGATAACATTTTTCAATCTAATTTCGAGACAGTACATCCCTACAATACTAGGAGTAAGACAACAAACAAACCTTCTTCGGAAATCACTACGACTTTGCCCCCAAAATAGTCTAAACCAGCTGAGACTAAACAGAGTCATGTAAACCCAAACTTAGATTATGATTTAGTTGAAGATCTAAAAAATTTAAGGGCTAACATTTCTATTTATGAATTATTAAAATTTCCGTTTCTGCTACAAAAAATGTTACAGAATATTGCAGAGAATAGCAAAAACGGTAATCTAAGCAGTAACAAAGTTGTTCAGAACAATCCAAAATTTCCTCAGAAGGCTTCTGCTAAGAATAATTTTGATCCTCACAAGAAAGGAAGCCTTCCTGTAAATAATGTAACAAATGTAGATAAATTAGCTTTAGAGGCTGCGAGTAAAAAGCCACAAGCTTCCACCATTAGTACTCATAGAAATGTACCTCCATTTTTGTTAACTTTCAAAATCTTTAATATAAACGTGCACAATTGTCTGGTAGATTCAGGAGCGTCATCCAATGTAATGCCATGGTCTGTGTGTGAGAAGATTAATGCTGAAGTTGAACCATCCACCTTAAAAATCATCCAACTTGATCGAACTAGTGTTAAAGTTATAGGCGAATTAAGGAATGTTCTTATAAGATTATCGTCTAACCGCAAAGTTCATCAAGTGATTGATATTATTGTTGTGGATATTCCAGAAGTTTATGGTTTGTTTTTAAGCAGAGACTGGTCAGAGAAGCTACACGACTATTTCGCGACGGATTGGTCTCACCTGTGGCTGCCCGAGAATGACAAGACCAACAAAATCAAGGTAAATCGTGAACGCTACCTAAAGCTCACAGTCACAGATTTAAATGATCCCAATGAACCATTTACACCTTCTGTCGATTCACCCGAAATACAAGGGATGGATACCTTTTTCAGCAATTTCATGGCCGAGACTTCAGCTATCACTAACTCGGAACAACAGTCCGAGGTTGTAGCATATGTGTAGCCAACAGTTTCTACACAATGTTCTCATGCACCCGATAAAAATCAAATATGGTCTCTTTACTTTGACGGGTCAAATTCCAAAGAAGGAGCTGGTGCGGGCTGTGTTATTATCGATCCAGCAGGTAAAAAAACCCTGATTGCATGCAGGTTAGAATTTGAATGTACTAATAACACAACAAAATATGAGGCTTTATTACACAGTCTCAGAAAAGAATTAGACATGAACATTCAAAATTTGACTATCTTTGGCGATTCAGAAATCGTGGTTAGACAGGTAAGAGATTCTATCCACTGTCTGTCTCCACATCTTAAAAGCTACCAATCTAAGGTATGGAATTTAATGAATAAGTTTTCTACTTTCAACATAAATTCTATTCCTAGATTGAATAATTCTGAAGCTGATTTATTAGCTAACATAGCTTCCAAACTCTTTCCTGCAGAAGGCTTGTCCCCGAACGCATTCTCTGTCGAACTGTTGTTCAGGCCATCTGTTCCCGACAACATCACGAATTGGAGAGTCTTCGACGACGACCAACAGATTATTAGCTTCCTGCATATGGAAGAAACTTTCCAAGGTGTGGTGATCAACAAATGCACTCACGACGACAATCTACGCGATTTCATGGTAATACCAGATCCAAGATCTCCTGAATATTCATCGGACATGGTAAATTCTATCCCTAAATCTGTAGTTAGATTAGAAAAATTTTACGATCTTCAAGACAAATTCAAAAAAACGGTCAATTGTAAAACAAATAGTTCCTCATTATCGTATGAAAAAGTAAACTTGGGAACTAATGACAATCCACAGTGCATTAATTTAGGGGTGGGGTGTTCTGAACAAGAGAAAGCCTCCTTTATTAAATTGTTTAAAGAATTCAAAGATGTTTTTGCATGGACCTATGATTACCTTAAAACTTTTGACCCTAACATCATACAACACATCATTCCTATGAAACCCCAAACATTGCCGTTTCAACAGAAGTTAAGAAAAATGCACCCTAAGCTCAAACCGACCATCAAAAAAGAATTAAATAAACTCCTGAATGCTAAGATAATTTTCCCAGTTAGGCACACGCAATGGGTTTCTAACCTTGTCCCTGTCCGGAAGAAGAGTGGTGAAATCCAACTATGCGTTGATTTCCAAAACCTTAATAGAGCGTCTGATAAAGACAACTACCCTGTCCCACCCATGGAACAGATCCTTCAACATGTATCTAGTTCTGAAAGACTATCCTTACTGGATGGCTTTTCAGGATATAACCAAGTCCTGATGTCTCCTCTAGACCAACTTAAAACTACCTTCCACACTCCATGGGGCACCTACACTTATAGGAAAATGCCCTTTGGACTCATTAATGCTGGTGCCACTTTCTAGAGAGAGATGGACATCGCTTTTCGAGGCTTGATCAATCAATCCGTTGTAGTTTACTTAGATGATGTTACTGTATTTTCCAAAAACAAAACTGATCATCTAGCTCATTTAAGAGCCGTTCTACAACGATGTCGTAAGTGCGACATTTCCTTGAATCCTAAAAAATCTATCTTTGTAGTAGAACAAGGTAATCTCTTAGGATTTATTGTGTCAAGCAAAGGAATGATTATCGACCCTGAAAGGACTAAAGTCATCTCGAAACTTCCCCCTCCCTCATCCAAAAAGTCTATCCAGTCTTTCTTAGGCCAGATAAATTTTGTCAGGAGATTTGTCCCCAATTTTTCAGAAATGGTAAGACCTTTACATAATTTAATTAAGAAAGACACGCAATATCACTAGGGACCCTTAGAGAACCAAGATTTTAATTCAATAAAAAAGGCCATAATAGACGCTCCTTCTCTCATGAGCCCCGACTTTTCACAAGACTTCACACTCTACACATTTGCTTCTGACCGCTCCTACGCTACTGTCCTAACTCAAAAGAACGCTGGAAACAATGAAGTACCCATTGCCTTTATGAGCTCTACTTTCAAAGGTGCAGAAATTAATTGCCCAATGATAGATCAACAAGCCTATTCTGTTTTTAAAGTAGTCAAGCACTTCCGATCTTATCTTTTGAAATCTAGGACAAAAATTATTGTCCCTTACCCAACCGTCAGAAATCTGTTAGTGCAGAAAGAACTAGGAGAGAAGAGAGAGAACTGGGTTACTTCCTTACAAGAGTATGCCATAGAAATCACCCCAACACAAATAGTGAGAGGCCAAGGGCTGTACAAGTTAGTTGCTGACTCAACAACAGGACAACAAGAAGAAAACGATATGTCAAACCCAAGACAACACAATCAAAATTTAATCTGATGTGCACAAAACTCTGTCAGTCCCTGGTATGACGATATAAAATTCTGTCTTGAACATGGGTCAGCCCCCTGTCACTTGGATCCCACTAAAAGAAGAGCGTTAAGATTAAAATCTGCCTCCTTTCAGCTGATTAATCGTATTCTGTTTCTTCAATTTTTTGATGGAGTACTAATGTGCTGTCTTGAGAAAGATGAAACAGAAAAGGTCTTACTAGAATTGCACGTAGGAGAAGCTGGTGGGCATTTTGCTGGGGACACCACTGCCCATAAATTTTTAAGAGAAGGTTATTACTGGCCTACACTTTTTAGAGATGCTCATGCCTTGTGTCACAAGTGTATTATTTGTCAAAAAGCATCTGGGCGGATACAGAAACCAACCTTTCCTTTGCATCCTGTTTCAGTAGAATCCCCTTTTCAGCAGCGGGGTCTTGATATTATAGGTCCAATCAATCCTCCATCCTCACAGCAGCATAAGTTTATCATAACAGCCACAGATTACTTCACCATGTGGTTTGAAGCTGTCGCATTAAGAACTGTGAATACCAGTCAGGTAATTTCCTTTTTAAATTCAAATATTATTACTCGTTTTGGTATCCCTGACTGTTTAGTATTCGATAATGCTTCTTATTTTTCGTCTCTTGAGATGAGCGAGTTCACTCTAGAAAAAGGAATTAAATTTAAGTATTATGCCAGCTACTACCCTCAGGGCAATGGATTGGCATAATCAACTAATAAGAATCTGATTAAAATAATCAAGAGAACGGTATCTGAAAATCACAAAAATTGGCATAATGTACTGTTAAACGCAATCTGGGCTGATAGAGTAACACCAAAAACTATTGTAGGTAACTCTCCCTTCTTTCTCGTCTATGGAAGAGAAGCAATTCTGCCACCACATATTCTTCTTCCCTCACTACATTTATCAAATAAAATACAAGAAGAAGACTACCCCCCTTTGGAGAATCGAATTAACACTTTAATAAAACTAGAAGAGGTAAAAGCTCAAGCAAAACGTAAGTTAGATCAACATCAACTAGTGGTCAAAAGATGGTTTGATTCCAACTCTGCGTCTGATAGGAACTTCGAAGTAGGTGACCTTGTCTTGAAATGGGACAAACCGCATGAGGGAAAGGGAGAACATACAAAATTTCAGAACTTATGGCTAGGACCATTTGTAATTGCTGAGAAATTGGGTCCTAGCTCTTTCCGATTACATAATCTAGAGGGACAGCCAGACACCTATCCAGTGAATGGCCAAGCTATGAAAAGGTATTTCGCTTGATGACAACCCTGTGTATACTGTGTAAATATTTTTCTTGTGTTTTCTTCTCTTTTGCTGTTTTGGTTTTGATTTTTCCCTTACGCTTATCAGTTTTTTCTTTTGGAAATACACATACCTGCATTATGAATTGTTCAGACAAAGAAAACAGAAAATTCTTTCTCTGAAATGACCGCTGAGAAGTTGTCTAAACATCAATTATAATATACTTCTGAAATTTACAGCCATGTTGAGAAAAGACTGTTGTTTGAAAGAAGTTTATTGATTTCAATCTGTAAGTAAAGCCTGTCACGATCATCCATTATCTTCTTACGCTGTCCCTGTTCCTTAAGGGAATAACTCGATAGATGTCTCCCTTCTTTCGAAGGCCATTTTTGTAAACAAACCATCTCTAAATCTTAATGAAGGACAGCTTAAAAAATTCTTTCAAGGTCTGTAAAAATATGACTAAAATATCATAATTTTCAGCGTCACCCCGCTCGATTATATATCTTTAAAAAACTAAACAAATCATTAAAAGAGTTGTGGGACGTTCTTGTAAACCCGCTGGGATACTGAACAGGTCTGCTGGCAGTGGGTAAATGCATGCATGATGCCAAGACAACTTTGCCGGTGTACTGAACAGGATCGCTGGCAGCGAAGCAATGTCGGGTATATGAAAATTCGCAAATATGGAATCTCTTGACCTTAAAATGTCCTTTATTCTGATCTGGAACTTCTTGGAAGGATACAAATATCAGAGTGGGTTAAATGGAAACCCTGTCGAGGCTATGGATGCCTGCTGGCAGCAGTGGCTCTGTCAATAGTATTGGAGATTTATCTTTAATATCATGACTCGCTTGTCTTAAGACTGTTATCAGTTTTCATCTTTTAAGCACAACTGGAATTCTTTGATTAATGATGATGTTTAAACAATTTTCTAGTTATTTTTGAGTTAGAATTATTCTCATTATCATAATCTGGATTTGTTCTTTTGGCAGAGATAACTGCTTCTACCAGTGTGTCGCCATTGTTGGCAACCATTTTGCATTTTTATCTTTTCCTTGCAAGCTGCCTACACAAGGGTTTTGAACCCTCAATACTCGTCACAATTCTTTAAAACAAAATGACACTATTATCTTGCACATTCACACACCTGCCTTTCATTTTCATTTTCACGACTGCAAGCGTGAAAACCTTGAATTGGAAGTCATGTCGATGGAATTAAAATCATCTTTGGATGTTACGAATACTCTTGTTCATGTGGTCATTTCACCTCTAACTCAATAATGGTCATACAGTTGGCAAGTCACCAAACCTTTATTCACTTTGCATTTTTGTTAATATGGTTTCAATTTATAAGTTCCTGATGCAATGATTTTTGGTGTCTTTGATTGAATCCTTTGTGCAATGGTTTTATACAATGCATTAATTTTATGATTAAAACTTTGGTGCAATATTCGACATGTTGTTTTGTTTTAAATCATACACATACTATTGTTGATTTAACATACGAACCAATTGTTGGTTATGAACACTATGATTTTCAAATAGTTATTTGATATTTGGTCAAAATCTTTTGGTTATGTATGTTATGGATTTCGATGAGTATATGAATAATCTATTTGATATTTCGATTGTGATGTGAATGATTTGAATTACCAAGGAACCATCGATTGTACATGTCAAAATGAATGTTTTGCATGGTTTCAATTCATCACACCATCCTCGCATGCATAGGCATTAATGTCTGCCTTGCATCTCGGGCTACCTCTGCTTGTTTTGAGAAAACTATGGGAATTGTTCCTGTGTCTACCCTGTTCAACCCCCTCACCGTTTACCCTGCCGACTGTGTGCTCTCTCCTATGGCCCCTGTAGTGCGCATAGAACCCAATGGCGTCCAAACACTGTTGTTATTTGATAACGCTCGTGAGGACCTGGAGAGTAATGGCTGGTTAGTTTTCATCCAAAAATTTGAGGGTTTCAACCTTGCGGTCGCTTAGCAGTCTTCCCTCACATTCGATGGATGCAGGGCCAAAGTTGGAGACATCCAACTCGAATTGAACGAAGAATTCCTCATCTCAGCCACGGGTTTGCCAGCTAAAGGGAAAATATGGTTTAAGAATTCGAAGGTGGATGAAGTGCCATGGCCGCTCCTTTTTACCTCAAGAAAAATTATCAGTTGTGATAAAGGTATGCCAGTCACGGCCCTTAAGTCTAGATGGCATGATTTATTGGCCATTATTAAGAAATTTGTTACTTGCGAAGGTAGATATGGTTTAGTGTTTCTTTACCATCTCCGACTGCTTATGAATTTCATAGATTTCCCTTTGAATATGCCTCACTACCTCCTACGTAGTCTGTATAAAATGGATAAACGATTTAAGAGGGAAAAGGCTGAATCCAACCTCTTCCATCACTGTTTGATTAAAATAATTATTGTTCATCAATTGAGGTTGAGTGGTGACTGTTGGGAATTTTTCTCATTGAGGAATGGATTTGCAACTCCTGAATGTGGTCAAGTGGACAAGACTGTGGTCACTGAAACCCTTGTCGAGGCTGTCATTCCACCTCCTACACTCTTACCTACTGTCGAACCCTCGACCTACCCCAACGATGACCCCCCCGACACCATGCCCGACTCATGTTTAAAAGATAGTGCTAAGCTTGTTAAGAGGCCTGCAAGAAAGAAGGGAAAGGGAAATACCGATGTCAATATCAAGGGTAAGAAGACTGCACGCTGGGTACCTAGGTGTGCTCGTAATAAGCCCAAACAAAACACAGACCAGAAGCCTATTGTTTTGAGTGAAGATTCAGATTATGAGATTGAGCAATTTCTGACCGAGGAGTACCGATACTCTCACGGCCTGTGTTCTGTCAAACCTTACGACTACATTTCCAACCTCCCGCCATGCCTTAAGGATGACCCTAACTTCCCCGGGATCAAGTTTGATAGTGGAACCCCTGGTAATTTAAAAGATCACTCACCTGTAGTGACTCAGCCCGATCAATCACAGTGCACTGAATGCAACTCTTGGCTCAAACGATACTATACGGATGTCCCTCTGTTGCAATCCTGAATCAAGTCCTTGGAGGACTGGGTGAATGTGTTGTCTAAGGAAAATGATAGACTGCAAGATAACGATAAGAGGCAAAAGACCACAGGTTCGATCGTCTTCAAAAATGTTGAGGCAACCACTTCCATTGTTAATTTAAAGTTAGCTTGACCGAATCGTATCCCTACAGCCAAGGTATGATATTTCAACAATGATTCTAGAATGATTTTGTTTGTTTCGAATTAGCAGAAACGATTTGGTTTATTTTGAATTGTCATAAGCGGTTTTGTTGTTTTTGAATTAGCATGAACGATTATGTTTGCGTTGAATTAGTATAAAATATTTGTTTGATAAATCAAATATAGTTCTGTTTTGATTGAATTGATTCAATACGATTTCGTTTGTTTTGAATTGTCATTTGGTTTGTTTTAGCAAGAATGATTTGCTTGTTTTGAACTAGTAATAAAGGACCTATTTGATTCACCGCATACATTTCTGTTACCATTTGGATTAATTTAAAACGATTTTGTTTGTAAATATGACCAACTACAAAATCGTGAGATTCTGTAGCTAGTCATAAAATTTGGATTTTTGTTGATTTTACAACTAAACACTATCTAAAATTGTTTATTCTTGTCCATCTACAGGTACACACGAATTTCAATGGGAATTGGATCTATTGTGGCAGTTTAGAACATGCTTTTTGTTACATAGTTTTGGTTTAGGTTGTTAGTCTTAGTTAGAAGTAGAGATTTGGGAGATTGTTCCCATATCTTTTGCAAACAGTTTTGATGATTTCCACAGGGAATGTTTCACCCTGTGGCCTTTATATACTTATTATTTTTTGTAAACAACCCATCACTGTTGGGGAAATAGAAACTATGGAGTTATGATTATACAGACTCGAATGAAAGTGGATTTTTTGTATGGCTTTAGCTTCAATTTATCTTACTTTTGTTCAAGTTGTTGTGCATTTTAATTTGTAATCAAATTATTGACTACTTTAGATATCAAGATTTGTTACACGTTGATGAGATATGATTTAAATTATGTCCATATTTGACGTATCTCATTTTACTTACATCAATTACTCTGTTTTAATTTAATGAAAAGAAGGTTTATCTTCTTTGTTAAATGAACAACTATGTACAAATCTTTGTAGAGGGATTTATCTTGATGTGATTGTTAGTAAATTACAAAATTGTTGTTGCCATATCCTTTATCTATTCTGTCGTTAGAAATTCTGAAGCGTTGTTTCTTCGTGTTTACGCGAAGTATTGGAGGATCTGATGCAGGTTTACCTCATCAAACAATGAACGCAGATGCTTATGCACAGGACAAGTAGGAGGCGATAATTTCAGGTTAGTCTACTATTTTATTTTAATAGTTTAATTAATATAAGGATTCGCTGTAGTTTAGACAGATATATAATATAGATTGTTGTTTTTTAAGATAGCTATCATTTCATTTCATAGCATAGATTACTATTCTTATTTCTCAGTTAGATAGCTGCCAATTTACTTCCTGCATATAAAAGTTATAAAAAATCTAAAATATTGAACAATAGCTTCGCTGTCAATTCATACATAATTTGCAATCTATAAATACTGTACATATACAATCGATATTTAATTGTATCGATAGCTGAATATTTAATAAGTAGAATTATTGTGTATAATATTAGTAATTAAACTGTATATATAGTTTTCGATTTGTTTATAGTTTGCAGTAGTTGTTTTTCACTTAGATTAGTTTCTTTAGTTTAGTTTTTATTTCACTTTCATAGGAATTAGATCGGCTAATGGAGCCGCTAAACCCGTCAGAGTGGGTTAATCCAAACAACTTGGGTTATTTAGACAACCCCGGACTGGATCCACTCCTCTAGTTGATGAGCGGTCAAATTCGCCCGTCAACAATTCCCGAGTGGAGTCACCGATTAGTTGTGCTTGTTTTTCCACTTGGGTGAGAAAAAAAAATGCACTTAATTACCTTGTAATACCAACAATATAATACATAAAAGAGTTAGTTAATTAGTGGATAAACCACAAAGAAAATAGAAAAATAAATATCAAGAAAACTAGAACTAAACTAAGCATGCATAGAACTCAAATGAAAACATGAAAATGGAACAAGTAATAGATACCAATGGAAAGTGGTCTTTTGATTGATAACACCTAGGAGAAAATGGGACTTATTAGTCCCCTCTTCCTCCTTGGGAGGGCTCTTGAGGTCCCAAAAATAGAGTGCTTCCTCTTCTAACAATGGAGTAACAATGGTGAAGAATTGGTTGCTAAACTTCTCAAGAGGTGAGAAGGATAGCCTTTGCCATGATAAATAGAATAACTCTAGGATAAATGAGAGTTATCTAAGAAAAATATAGCAACATAAAAATACATCATACTCTTTCTTTGTTTGCATTCCTTGAGATTCTATTTATAGGCTTCATTCAAGACATTAAATAACTAGTTCATTATTGGATTACTGAGAGGGGGGGTGAATCAGTAATTGAGCAATTTAATCCCTTTTCACCATAAAATGAAAGTGTTATATCGATGTAGCATTATCATCCAATAGTTGCAGAGTAAATAAACAATGAAAAAATGAGAAATCACACACATACATAGTACACCAATGTTTTACGTGGAAACCTAAAGCGGGAGAAAACCACAAAATTATTTTTCTTATATGTCTTTATGAATTACATTCATTGGAAGCATGAACTTCCTTTGTTTTATAGTTGTAACTGGAAGGAGGATCCAACCCCCTAGTTTCTCAGGCTACAACCTAAGGGAAGCTCCAACTCCCCAATTCTCTGGCTATAACCAGAAGGAGGCTACAACCCCCTAGTTTCTCAGGCTACAACTTGAGGGGAGCTCCAACTCCCCAATTCTCTGGCTACAACCAGAAGGAGGCTACAACCCCCTATGTTCTCTAGCTACAACCGAAAGGTGGATACAACCACCTTTCCTTGCCCCATCCAACCTCCCTGATGTATAAGTAGAATGATGGAACCACTGCCACACTATCACTATGAGATATATTGTTGTAAACTTGTACCAATCAACCTTCACCAAACAACCTGTACCAATAACCTGAACCATGCATCAACCATGAATCAACCTATACCTCAACCTTTAATCAACTTGTACCATAAACAAGTGCATAAACCATGCACCAACCTGTACCTCAACCTGTACCATCAATGAGTGCATCAACTATGAACCAAATATGTACCAATCATGCATAAAATAGACATAAACTATGACTCATCAAGATGTACCAACATCATCAACTATACATCTCAAGTATATGCCAACTCATCAACTACTTGTCTCAACCATGTACCCAACATGGAACTCAACCATATACCAAATACATATACCAATATAACCATCAAAATTCCTCTAGCAATACATCACACTATCCATAACCAAATACCATAAACCATTACATCAAACCGTGTGCTACAACCTCACTGTTATACAACCTCTATCTATAACATACATCAACCAAAATCCCTCATCTATTTAATCATACAAATCTGATTTTTAACTCTATAATAGACTTGGTGTATATGATCACATACCTGAAAACCTTCCTTAATTTTAACAACAAGAGACTAGCATTTTATCAAACTTTACTTTAGTGTCACATGACTAATTTTGGATTAGTCAACAACCCTAACTTGCAATAATCATAACTATGTACCTGTAATGAATAAAGATCTGAAAATGGTACACAATGTTCTTTAGTGTATTTGATGCAATTCCTCCAGATTTCACTACTTGGAACCTCTCAAAAAATAAGTTATAGAAAAAATGGCATACCTTGTTGAATTCTAGCTTATTCTAGAGAGAGAACTTGTAGAACATGCTTTGTACATAATATTTTTTGTATGGATATGAAAATTGTACAAAAAATACTAAAGAATTTAATACAACCAATAGATTTTGTCTTACTGAATTTGGATCTGTTATGAAGAAGTTATGATGTTTTTACCCGAAACACCTATTTTAGACTAATTTCAGGACTAGCCACAAACCCTATTTTCCATGATGTGTAACTCCCAAAATAAAATGACCCACAAGATGAAATTTGTATCACAACTAATTGGATATGTTTCCTTGATGGCCTCCCAATTTCACGGTTTGAATCATTCTAGAAATTGTTTATTGCGAAAATGGTGAGATGGCCTGTAAATAACATACCTTAGAAAACATCATCAAAATAATTTATCCTCCCTTGAATTTCAGCCCTCTTTACTTCGCATTCCCTCTGAAATTAGGCTTAGATATCCTTTGGTTACCTGAGTCACCTATATATATTCAATATCATCAAGTGTGATTAAAATGATAGAGACTTTCCTCTTATTTATACTTTCATGTAGTTTCCTCAGGGGGTTACCTTTTAACCATCTTAACCCACTTTCCTTATTTTAGGTTTAACCCACTTCTAATTTCTTCATTAACTTTATTATTTAAATAATTTATTTTTTATTAATTTTGACTTATAGTACACTCATCACTTCACTTTATTATTTACCTTCTAAAATCTCTTAAACCACTTTGACTACTTTGACCTTTTGGGGCTTCTAGATGACTCATGAGGGTTCTCCAACTTCACATGGCCATAACTCTCCAACTTTGAGGGGTTATCTGACATTCCATATAGCAATGGAAATGACATGACATGTAATATCCATATATAATAGTATTGATTGCAAATATATCAAAACTCATACCATTATCTATCAAACAAACTTGGGTCCATTACCTAAACCCGGGTTCTCCAACTTCTCATGGCCATAACTCTCTAACTGTGAGGAGTAATGTGACATTCCACATACCACCGAAAATGGAATAACATGTACTATCCATCTATAATATTATTATCTTAAAATATATTAAAAAGCATACCATTATACATGAAACAACCTTGGGTACATTACCCAAACCTTTGTGCTACCATACTTTCTCCAAGGGTTGAAATCAATCACTAAGGGTTGAAATCAATCTACAATATCACTCTCCAATGGTTGACGTCAATGACAACCAATAATACATACCAATGTTCCATCAACCTAATCCAACTGTCTGACATTTATAGTGTGAATGGGGGTCCTTTTGGAGGTACCACCCATCCCTTCTATTAGCACTGAGAGTCACCCTCAGATTGCAGGAGGATAAGCCCAATACCCATCAGATTTTTTGGTGGATGTTGGTTTTATATGAGTGGATGTCAATGGAAAAAAACCAATATATGAATGATGTTCAACACAAAACTAGACAAGAAATGCACAGGGAAGTGAGGGCCACATTAACTTCAGTCAGTGAATTGAGTTTAAGTGTGAGCAGAGGGAAGAATTAGTGAGGAAGGTGAACAAGACTGCTATGGGCATCCATATTTCAAGTAGCTTGGAGAATAAATACTCAAACTCAAGATCACTCTTGAGTTCAAGCTTCAGACACTGAAATATGTCCAAACAACACAGTCACAACAACACAATGATCAAACTGACATCACCATGAAGCTACAACAACTCGATTGGATCCTCCATGCTCGAGCCATTCAATGTATGAGGGATAAAGATAACAAGGGAGATGACTAAAACTGGTCACGATACCACTATAATCAAACCTACATTACAACAACATATCAACCCTCGACTGGATCCTCCATGGCCGAGTGTTTTAGCATAGTTTTTATAGAGAGATGAAAATAAGTTGACTTCTATTAACATGAAAGTCTCAAATTTGATACATAACCAGAGAACAATTCTGGCATCAAAACACTACAAAATAGGGAGCTTTTCTCAACCAGTCGACGACATTAAAAAAATATCAAAAATATCTCTTTATACTCAGATTAGTCCTCGACTATCAGGAGTGTGATCCCATCACTACATTCAAAGCATTGTGTCCGAGCAATATTTTGTCAGACTGTGCATGTATCCCTCTGTCAGACGTGAGCTCAGATTGGTATGGGCCTGCAGGAAAATCTGACCATAGGGGTACCACGGCTGACGGTTCAATCCTCACGACCGGGCCCTCCATGCCTTCTAATTAATGAGTGAGTAGAGGTTCCAACGACTGGTCCTTTCATTTATTAACTAAAACCTCACAATCAAGATGAGGATTAGTGCCTAGGGGGTGGCCACACGCTGTTCTCGGATCAGGCACTATATGAGCATGTGATTGAGGGGCCATCAAAGGTATTTTGAACTCACACCGCTTTTGGGCCCTCAATCCACTGCCTTCTGCGACATATCACTTTCACCAAACCACAGTTTCAATTGTGGGACCACTCAATAATTTTATCAATCGAGAAAGTTGCATCCCCGTAATGAAGCATGACCATTGATCTGGACGTGGTCTGCGATTTGGGCGCACCTGCTAGATTTAGTGCTACTACCAAGATTAACTACTCGCCAACTTTAGAATCCGCCAAACTGTGCCCTGGGGGAGGGGGACACTACTCTTGACGTTGAACAATAAAACCTCTTGGAGGATGACCTATTGTTGCTATGTTGACATGTCATGAAAGAGAAGTGACACGTGTCACTAAGAAATAAGTGAATGATATGCCCACGACTACCTGGACTGAGTGACACATGTCATAGATGAACATGTGCTAGGTGTCACAACCGACGAGTGAGCCATATGTCCATACTTATAACTACCACATATCCTCTTAAATCGGATGACAGAGACTTACTCCGAGCCTTTGAGCTTCGGGTGTTTTGGGTCTTCAAGACTTCGGGCGCTTCGGGACTTCTAGCACTTCGACACTTCGGGCATTTGGAACTTTTAGAGCACTGCCACTAATATCAATGGCTCCCTACTTATTTTTATATCATTGGTCCATGATTTCTTCAGGAGTTTAGGCTTCGACTCTTCGGAAGTTTTATGCACTTCTCAGTTCAAAACTCCCGAAGCTCATTTCCCCGAACGCTAGGATCGGCTACCACCTGTCCCCCTCAAGATCAGACGACTCATTCTCACTTCAGTTTTGGGACTTCAGAACTTTGAAAAACAACTTTAACAATATTTCGAACCCCCGATTCCTATGAACCACCGATCTAATATTATCTGGAAAGTCTGTCGCTGAATTTGATCTCGCCCGTTGCTTGCATTTCGAGCTTGAAATGGACAGCTCTGAATGTTGCGCTTTGACATTTCTTGTGTAGGCCATGAACTTGGACAATCTGCTACCCTTGAAAACTATATGTGATAACATTTGGCTCCACATGGAATGGCATGCTCCCTATGAGCTTCCAAGAACAAGCAGTTCCAGTTGCCTTATGCATTGGGCTATGGAGTCATGCTCAAAAAACATCCTACTGAGGATTAAAGGCCAACAAGCACACTATCCTAAAAATGAAATAAAAATACATGGGCTCTAGGAGGAGCTTATTTATGTACATTCCTAGAATAATTGATTTTTACAAAGCGCTAGGTGAAAGAAAACTTCCACCATAGCCATTCAAGAAAATCCCTAGATGCTAACTTGTTTACTTTGTCATCGATCAAATAAAAACAATGCAACTGTGACAACAAAATGATTACGCTTTTCATATTTCCTCCCAGTGTTGAAGACATGATAAAGATGAGAAGCTCCAAGACACAAAGTAAATGCAACTCCATGTACTCCCTTGCAGGTTCATAGAGAAAATGACAAAACCCACTGGGCTGGTGACATAAAACATGCTCTGTCTTAAAACTGCTCACACATGGCTGAATGTCTCTAGCAAGCATGGGATAGAAAATGGCTAATGCAGGCTGACTGATCCCAGGTGATGGTTGCTCATTTGTAGGCTCTGGGAAAGATATGAACTACACATTTGGTTCTCCCTCTTCTTCTTCATGAATCTCCCAAGGATCAGAATCATAATCATCATAAAAATGAAACATGGGAAAGATCTTCCCTTTGTCTTCTGCAGGAAGATAAAGGCAAATTTCCACACAATGTTTTTCCTCAATGTATAAAGGAAAAGGCTCCGTGGTATGCTTTTGGAAATCCTCAAAATCTGAAACGTATGATTCCATGTGTATAGCCATAGGATCATGAATCGTGTGACAAAATCCTGGTTTCTTTAGAAGACCGAGCTGCTTCTCTGTAAATGCCTCTCTTCTTGCAAATAAAAAACCTCCCTGCTCCTTCGAAAAAAACTCTCAATCATCAGAATCTCCAGTCTCTTTTCCTTGTTGTTGTTCCAGTTCTGATTCATAATCACTATTCTCTTGCTTATAATATGAAACATGCTAACATTCTTCTTCCTTAGGAACATGCAATTTTTCAAGATATGCTTGCATATGAACCCCCTTTCTAGCCATGATGTTCTCTTTGAATTCTTTGTCATCTTCAAATAGGTGTCTTAATGATGAAGATTTCCTCTCTCTCAGAAGAAGTACCAACTCTAGATGATGAGCCATGGCATAGTACACCATGGAAGCATTCTCTATGGGTCTGATATCCATATACATACTATGATAAACACTGTAAAACCTCCCTGTTGAAGAAAACCAAAGCTTCCTCTTCCCCTCTCCTCAAGGCATTAAACTCAAACCAGTATTGATCAAGGGACTTTTTCTCACCCCAAAACTTTAAAAATGCATGGCATAGCTCGGTCTAGGAGGCAATAGAACCAACTTCCAGACATCTAAACAACACAACAACATATCTAGACAAGGATTGTGAGAACAACCTCATGGCAACATCATCATGAACAATCTCAAACTAATCGAAAAATATCTCAAAGGCCTCCAAATGCCTCTCAGCTGTAATATGATCCTCTCTAGAAAACCAAGGAAGATACTCAAAGGAATAACGAGAATAAGGATGAAGGTCATGTGGTAACCCTAAAGGTTTAAACAACTTATTTCTGATTTTAATTTGAAAAGTAGTGGGCTGATCATGAGGATTAATGAGTTGATGGAAAGGCTCAACATGAATAACTGAGGGTAATGAGATTTGAGAAGATTGTGAATTATTTTCAACCTCATCAGGGCTATAAGGGTGATCAATTTCAAGAGGATATGCAATACATATCTCACTTTTATGAATAGGTAGAGGTTAAGACATGAGATCAGTATCTACAACACAAGAAGAGGGCATGTTTTCTTCCTCCAAGGATGGATAAATAAAGGAAGGCTGATTATCATCTGAATAGAAAATGCAGAGGATAATCCTCTTTATATGTGAAGGGAAAGAGAGAAATGAGATGATAAACAAGAATAAGATTTCATGAATAAAGCTCATAAACTGATACCTGGTCTTCCCCTTCGGTATGGTCATCTTTCGTTCAACAAGATCCTCCCCAGTGGAGTCTTCGATAGTGGATTTTCCAGGTGAAAGTTGCAATCTTCAATGGTTCTGATGTCTGATGGACCTTCAGAATCAAAAGCTCATTGTCGTTCTTACCTAGGGAAATGTATTCAATTCGTTCCCTGAAAACGACGCCAAGAATGTTAGCACTGAGAGTCACCCTCAGATTGTGGGAGTATAAGCCCAGTACCCATCAGAGTTTTTGGTGGATGTTGGTTTTATATGAGTGGAGGTCAATGGACAAAACTCAATCTATGAATGATGTTCAACACAAATCTTGACTAGAAATGCACAGGGAAGTGAGGGCCACATTAACTTCAGTCAGTGAATTGAGTTTAAGTGTGAGCAGAGGGAAGACTTAGTGAGGAAGGTGAACAAGACTGCTATGGGCATCCAACTTTCAAGTAGCTTGGAGAAGAAAAACTCAGACTTAAGATCACTCTTGAGTTCAAGATTCAGACACTGAAATATGTCCAAACAACACAATTATCAAACCTACATCACCATGCAGATACAACAACTTGACTGGATCCTCCATTCCCGAGCCATTTAGTGTAAGAGGGAAAAAGATAACAAGGGAGCTGACTAAAACTAGTCACTATACCACTGTAACCAAACCTACATTACAACAACATAACAACCCTCGAATGGATCCTCCATGCCCGAGTGTTTTAGCACAATTTTTATAGAGAGATGAAAAGAAGCTGACTTTTATTAACATGAAAGTCTCAAATTTGATACATAACCAGAGAAACGTTATGGCATCAACACATTACAAAATAGGGAGCTCTTCTCAACCAGTTGACGACCTTAACAAAATATCAAAACTATCTCTTTATACTCGGATCAGTCCCCTATTATCAAGAGTTTGATCCCATCACTACATTCAAAGCATTACATCCGAGCAGTCTTCTGTCATACTGTGCATGTATCGCTTTGTCAGACGTGAGCTCAGATCAATATGCGTCTGTAGGAAAATATCACCATAGGGGTACCATGGCTGATGGTTTAGTCCCCACGGTCGGGCCCTCCATGCCTTCTAATTACTGAGTGAGTGAGGTTCCAACCACGAGTCCTTTCATTTATTAACTGAACCCTCGAGATTAGGATGAGGCTTAGTACCTAGGGGGAAACCATGCATTTCTCCTGAATCAGACACTATATGAGAACGTGATTGTGGGGATGTCAAAATCATTTTGAACTCACACCACTTTTGGGCCCACAATCCACTGCCTTATGCCACGTATCACTTTCGCCAAACCACAGTTTCAATTGCGGGACCGCTCAATAATTTTATCGATTGAGCAAGTTGTGTCCCCACAATGAAGCATGACCGTTGATCTGGACACGGTCTACGATATAGGTGCACCTTATAGATTTAGTGCTACTACCAATATTAACTGCCCGCCAACTTTAGAATCTTCCAAACTATGCCTTGGGGGAGGGGGATGCTACTCTTGACATTGAACAATAAAATCTCCTGGAGGATAACCTGTCGCTGCTATGATGATGTGTCATGAAAGAGAAGTGGCATGTGTCACTAAGAAAGAAGTGAATGATATGCCCATGACTGCCTGGACTGAGTGCCACATGTCACTACCAAATAGGTGCCATGTGTCACGATCGATGAGTGTACCATATGTCCATACTGATAACTACCACGTATCCTCTTAAATCGGATGACTGAGACTTACTCCGGGCCTTTTGGCTTAGTGTGTTTCAGGTCTTTGGGACTTTGGGTGCTTCAGGACTTCGAGCACTTCGACGCTTTGGGCCTTTAGGACTTTGGGAGGCTCTGTCGCTAAGATCAACAACTCCCTGTTGATTTCAAGATCAATGGTCCATGATTGCTTCGAGAGTTCGGGCTTCGACTCTTCGAAAGTTTTATGCACTTCTCACTTCGAAACTCCTGAAGCTCATTCCCCTGAATGATTGGATTGGCTGCCACCTGTCCCCCTCAAGATCAGATGGCTCATGCTCACTTCAGGTTTCAGGACTTCAGACCTTTGACAAACAACTTTAGTAATATTTTGAACCCCTGATTCCTGCGAACCACCGATATGATATTCTCACGAAAGTCCACCACTGGATCTGATCTCGCCTTTTGCTTGCATTTTGAGCCTGAAATGGACTGCTCTAAATGTTGCACTTTGACATTTCTTTTGTAGGCCATGAACTTGGACAACCTGCTTCCCTTGACGACTATATGTGATAACACCTTCCATAGCCCCATGGCTAGATTTCAGACTGATTTGAGTGTCTTATCATGGTAAACCCATAGATGGAAGTGGGTGAGGCTCAACCATATTCATTAATGCATCATTTCCACATCACTGTAGGTTCCTATGAGAACATTCACGTAGCTCACACAAATTGTGGGAACTCAACTATGTTGGGTTGCGCAGATGTGTGTAGTCAGACTTTAAGGAAACTGCGTAGAAAATCAAGGGACTTTTGTATAGTTTTTTGACTCATTAAATAAATCCTTTTAATGCTAAAGGCATGCTTATTGGTGTGCTGCATTGATACTTTCTTCAACCATTGTCAATATTTCCTTGGATGATTTTTGGTGATAACATGAAGCTAGTTTTTATTACCTCTTTCAATAGGTGTAATAGCAACCTAGTTTTTATATTTATACTACAATTAATCATTTTTCATTGTACTATAACTGAAATCAATGTACCATAATATTTTTCATTATTGAAATCATTTCAAATACTTGATTGCTTGTTACACATTATTTTGGTCACCCTGATGATGACACTACAAGCATGTGTTCAGGATCTCAAAACAATATTTTACATGAGGAAAATGGCTGAGTTCTTCCCCTACAAGGCATGTTTTTAGAATGACACCGCAGGATGACAGTGGTACACAGTGCAAAAATCCTTGATTTCCACAGGCTGCTCTATGCATGGCTCACGGGGTTTCCACAGGCTGCTATATAGGCAGGGTGCGACGACGTTTGAAGCTAAGAAAATGAAGAAGTTCATGAAGTTTCTAGAAGGAGAATCTTCTAGAATGTAAGGTGGCATCCATATGGTTGTGATCCTACTGGATTCTATGATTTGGTGGTATCATCCTCATCCTTTCAACCACTTCACCTTCTCCTATATAATTATGGGTTTCTCATGGAAAGGGTTAAGAAATATTAAGAAAATAATTGCTGAAAGAATAGGCTACAGACTGTGTGAAGGATCCTGATACAACTGATGCTTGGGACCTCCATTTCTCCATCAAGTTTTTGTGGGCCATATTCATACAAATTTGGAGAAAGTGTATGTGTGTGTTGGAACAAAGGACCACCAAAAGGGAACTTGCGACATCAAGGAAATTTGGTTGTATTTTCCACTTTTACTTAATATGATACAATGACATGTTTCTTTCCCATAAAATCATTAGTATTTTATTACATGACTCCTTGATCACATGTTTAGGTTTTCATTGAATCTACAATTGTTTCTTTCACTTTGGTTGGTTTGTGTCATTGCAAATCTGATCTCACAAGAACACCAGAGTGAAGCAGGGACAACAGATATATAAGGAAGCGATATCTAAAGGTATGTCATCCATTCCTTTTCTGGTAGTAAATTCAATGATAGCAACCTAGGGAAAGTGTCATGTCCTGTCTTGTTTTGTTCTAGATACAGGTGGATCTAGGGAGATTAGTTTATGTCTGCATTAACCGATTTATCCAATAACAAAATTGGCGACCATACTGGGGATACAAATTGATTGTGGTTTTTTGTTGGCCATTTTCTTTTAGCCTATCCTTTTTACTTGAATTCAGTCTCTGAGTCTATGGGAGATCCATTCAGACTCTCTGGATTTGAAAGTTCACTTATATCCCTTACCCTCTTCTCAAAATTTCTTGGTTTACATACACTTCTGCACTATACCCTATGCATAGCCTATGAAAACCTTAAATTTCTGTGCCCTAGCTGTTTTCTTCAGTGCAAACTTTACTCACCCTATCTGTTTCTGGCCTGCATAAACTCTTGATTTCCACATTGTAATATGTTATTAAGCTGCGACGACGCCTGTGAATTTTTTTGAGTTGGGTCTTAGCCTCTGTTGATGCCCAATTTTTCTTTAATCAACTGGGAGGAACTTTTATGCCAACATTTAACTATTTTCTGAATGTTTAAACTTGTTGTTGATTGGTTTTCGAAGATCAAACACCTCTCTTGGTCATTTTTCCAGTTTTTGTTTTTGATTTTTATCGACAAGGGTATAATGTCTGATTTCATATCTGAATGCTTGTTCGATTAAAAGTCTTTTGATTAGATTTGAAGTTTTGGATTGATTACATGTTCCAGATTGCTTGATGATTGGAAAGTCATTTTTCATTTGCATTTGGAGAAACACTTTCTTGTCATTTTTACTTTTATCTTCATTGAAAGTTTGATTTGGGTGCTTGTTGAGTGTATAGATTTTCTTGGATTACTTGTCCTTTCTTTGTCATACCCATGATCTAGTTTTAGAAAGGAAGAATTTAAAGTCACTTGTTCTTTTAAGTAATCATACATAAGAAAGTTTATTGCATTCAAAAGAATAAGAACATTGAGAAACTTCATTGTTTATGGTTGTTTGCAATTGTGTTCATTTAAGAATAAGAAAGTATATTTCGTAGCTCACATCATTCCAGAAATACCTTCTCCCTGCTGTAGATAGAGTTCATTGAATGAAAGTTTGAATCATTCATTTATATTTTCATATTATTAGGTCAAGGTCTTACACAACATTGGTTTCATTCCCATCTGCCTCTTGAGTAACAACAACCTCTAAAAAACATTGCGAAATCTAAAACTCAATTAGTAACTTTTATTTTTTAGGGATATTTTACACCAACATTAGATAGGCTAGAGCTTTGGAATAGGCTGTGAGACACACTCTCCAAATCACAAAACAAACAATAGCATCTTGTGACAGGGAGTGTTCAAATCCATTTGCAACATTTTGTCCTGGGAAGCCCTTCTCACACAAGGGTCAAACCTGAGGTCGCATTGAGATTAGAAGAGTTACTCACCTTGCTTGTTGGTATTAGTGTAGAGATTGCAAGTATTATGGGGGTCGCTTGAAGGTATACCCACAATGATGAGTGTAAGCCTCTCAAGTTGATTTCGGGCGATATACCTTGCCTTTGCGCATGGATCGGATTGTCGATTGTTTCCCCAGGCATCACTGTTGTTCTTGGTAGCCTTAGTTGCCTATCTTCTTAGGGTCTTACATGAGGTGACTATGGAGGGGCAAGTCTTCACTTTACCTGGAATTGACGTTGGCCAGACTCACTTAGGCTCCTTGGAGGGTATGCCCATGATTATGTGTGGGAGCTTGCACCAAGGTGTAAGTCTGTTAAGCAGGTCGTCAACGTAAATTTTCTACCCGCTTTGTCCTTGCCCCTTCTTGTCTTGACTTCGCGACGTTGGATTTCATCACCAACTAGTGACTTTGAAATAAGAAGGTTTTGTTTGCTTGGTTTGATTCCTAGATTTTATTAGCAAGTGCTGTTTGGTTTCATAGTTGTCCATAGATTTTTTCTGTAAAATATTTGGTTCAGCCAACATTGACCCTCCACACCATTCACATAGGATGAAAGGACTACCTCCGAAAGATATAGAAGTTTCTGAAACCTTGCTTCCTAACCCACCGAAGGGCTTTACTCCACAGAGTGAGGTCCAGGACAACATACCATCCCAAGCAGAAAGAACCGAATCTTTAGACAATTTTCGAATTGTATCCAATTCTCTAGACACTTTCCGAATACCTCCTAGATACGAGAGATGTATTCTTCAACTGAATTCCTCCGGAGAAATTGTTGTTGAAACTTTTGGAATACCAACTGGACCTCTTACCATCCCAAAAAATGAGGATCCTTTTTTGATCACTGACATATTTCGAACCCCAGCTACAGTGTGGGACCTTTACGACTCGGGGGCAGGTGCTGATATACCTGTCGTCTCTGAACTACCCGAGATGTTTGATACCTATACGATACCTCTAGATCACTTTAATAGTACGACTTTATATCTTTTCGTGGGTTCAGACACACAGTCCATTGGTCCTAGCTTGACCATTCCTCTTTAGATGGCCCATTCCACAATGGTCCCACATGCTATGAATATTCCCACTGGGAATACGGTGGTTATTCAAGCTCCCATTAGTACACCACTTTCATATAGACCTATCCTATCTCTTCCTCATGGGTACAATGCTTTAAATACTTCTATCCCCATTCCTACCCAAGTTTCGTCTGGAAATTATAGAATTTTTACTCCTCCTGGGTACAATGATGCTTCCGGTTTCATTCCGACACCTTCCCAGGTCCCCTTTGGAGGGTCTTATCTGCCTTTTATGGGAGGATTTGGCCCAAGTGGCTCCAATGAAATTGGAGGCTATACTCCATCATTCAATTCTAGTTTTCAGATTCCTGTTGGAGGAAAATATAACACTGGGGGGAAAACTCAATTTGGAGGTCACACCCAAATTGGGACACCACCCCCACTTGGAGGTTATACCCCACCTTATGGAAAAAACATTCCAGGATCATTAGCCCAGTATTGAAACCTTCTCATCCAAGGAAATCAACAATCATCTGGGGGGAAACAACCCTATGGGCTACATGCCTCCACACTCACGTTTGAATCTGTTAGGACCTTCAACTCACATGAAGACTGCTTATGGTCCTACTGGTATACCGACGAGACTTCCTCCCCAAAGTTACTAGTACCCTCATGTGAATAGACAATTACCCTTTTTATCCACCTTGGATCTACCTGACTTGACTAGAATATTGAATGACCCTATCCTACATTCTCCCCATTGGCCTATTAAACCGACCAAGCTACCATCTGACATTCCAAAATTTGATGGTAAACTGGGAGAAGATACAAACAACCATGTCATGACTTTTCACCTTTGGTTTTCGTCCAACTCTTTGATGGACGATTCCATTTGGTTACGACTCTTCCAACGAACTCTTACGGGTTCAGATGAAAAGTGGTATATAGAATTACCACGAGGATTCTTCACCAACTTTAATACCCTTGCCATGGATTTCCTCACACATTACCAACTTCCCATTCGTTATGAAACATGAACCGAGATTTTGAGTTCCTTCAAGCATATTTCGGCCACTCATATATCCGATCACATACATGAATGGAGAAGAAGATGATGTTTGATCAAACTCGATCTTCCCGATCAGTTATTGGTAGAATGGTTCACAAAATCATTCGTGAATAAAATCTCTCATGACATTTCCATGGGTGGAGTTGTCACAGAAGAATAGGCGATCAGTCACACTCAGTACCTCGATCTTGTTTATTAAAAAATGGGTACTCTTTACGACTTGATCCCTGATGCACCTCTCCCTTATACCACCACTACCTCGACTACCCTGGCTTCTTCTCATGTGACTGATGGTGTGATTGGCACTTTCCATGCTCAACCTCAATCTAAGAAATCCTCTACCACCAATCCCAAATCCACTGCTTCTAATGTTCAAAATGCTCTGACTCATACTCCTTCCACTAACAAAACCTCTGAGGCTAACTCCCTTCAATCTACTCTTGCTGGAAAAAATAAATCTAAAAAAGGGAAGGGTAAGAATAAGGAGGATAAAAATAACCCATAATCTAAGAAAGCCAAAACGAAACCTGTTGATGATAAGGATAAGCGCAAACCCCGATACCCTTGCCTTATCTGTGGTGATGATCACTACATGAAATATTGTCCAAGATGGGTCAAGGTTACTAAGTTCCTTCAAGGGACCGTGCAACCTCCCACACTTGCCATTTTTTCCTAACCTTTCCCTTCTCAACAACATGCCCAATTGGTCATTTACGACCAAACCTCTCCCTCCACTACTTCCTATGTACTTATGTGTACTGGTGATTCAAAAAAGAATGACGCTACACTTACCACTTGGGCTAAAGATTACTCTTCCTCAAAGGAGAATGTTGACAATATACCACCTTCGTTGGTTCAACATCCTCCCTCAACTTCACCTCCCAATGGTCCTCTTCATCTTGAACGATCGAGTCATGATACATTTCTCTGCCCTCCCCCAAATGGCATTGTTTGAAAGTCTTCCTTCAATCCTCATGCACGTGCTACTCAGAGCTACAATATTGTAGAATATCTGGCGTAAGCACCCTCCGCGATGTCAACTCTCGAAGTCCTTCAAAGTTGTCTTGCTCAACGGAAGGCACTATTAAAGGATATTGGTGGAATTTATCCTACGGATACGAATTTGATAATTTTTGATCTGGAAGGATCACATTCCAAGTCTACCCCCTCAACTAGCATTTCAGATACAAGTTGTCGTCGAGAACAAGAATATATGTAGAACCATTATTGACGAGGGTGCCTCGACGTGCGTAATGTCTTTTTCCTGTTGGAAAGCCATTGAATCTCCTCCCTTAACTGAATCACACAACACGCTTAAAGCCTTCAATGGCTCTGAATTTAAACCCTATGCCGTACTTCCCTCATTGCCTATTACATTAGAAGGAAAATTGGTCAATGTTGAAGTTGAGGTCTTTGATGCACCTCTTGATTACAACCTCTTACTTGGTCGTAGCTAGATTGATTCCACGCGTGCAGTTGTATATACTCTTTTCCATGTAGTATGTTTTCCACACCAAGGAAATGTTGTTACAGTAGATCAAATGGCCTTTTTTAACTCCGATGATCGTACTAGCAACGTACCCTTCATTTCAAAGACACCCCCTGGGTATGAGAATGTTCGTGTGGGTCTATTAAAAGAATCAACTTTGACGGGTACTTTTCCAATCCCACCACCCGATTTTCCACCTCCTTTGGTCGCCTCGATCAACATGATTTCCACCTTCGTTTGTGAAACCCCCGCGTCTTCTGACCCATGGATAATACTCGAACCTGGTGATTATATTCACTATGGAAACCAGATGTCTTTAAGTCTAGTTGAATCCACTTATCAAGCCATTCAATCGACAAATCCTTCTACTCCCTCTCTTGGTTATTCCTCTCCTGATCCATTCCACGTTATTTTTCCTACAAATGAGATGATCATGTCAGTTATGTCCATGGAAGGCACCCCATGGGATGATGGGCATCATCGTTCCATCCTCTTCCTGGAACACCACACCTTAGAGAGTTACCAACGGATCTTGACTCCGTCAACCGTTGTTTTCATTTATTCTATTCTCGAGTCCACACACGATGTTTTATATGAAGGGAACTTGAGTAATATTTCACCCACCATCCCCCTCAACATATCCATTAAACCTCGAGTTATCGAAAATGTTCACATCAAAGCTTCATGTTCCACCAATGAGGTTGTCATTTATAAGTCCCTCTTTCAAGAGTTTCGTGACATATTCACATGGATCTATGAAGATATGCTGGGGATTGACCCCGATATTGTTGTACACTAAATTAAGACTTAACCGGGCGCTAAACCCGTCTGACAGAGACTTCGCCCTATCCACCCTCGTAAAGAAGCTGCTATCAATCTTGAGGTCTAGAAACTTCTTAAAGCTAGCTTTATTTATCCTGTGGCTTTAACTGATTGGGTATCCAATCTAGTTCCGGTTAACAAGAAACAAGGTACGATCCGTGCCTGCATTGATTATAGGGATATCAACAAAGCTTGTTTTAAGGACAACTTTCCCACCCACTTCATTGAACAGATAGTCAACGATTGCGCTAGGAGTGAAATCTTCTCTTTAATGGACGGTTTCTCTGGATATAATCAAATCAACATCTTGCTCGTGGATCAACACAAAACTGCTTTCATTTGTCCTTGGGGAACCTTTGCCTACCAGAAACTATCCTTCGGTTTAAAGAACACTGGTGCGAATTTTCAACGTGCCATGTCTTACACCTTTCACGATATCAAGCACATTGTACAATGCTATCTAGATGACCTGTTGACACATTCCATGCGTCGTAGTGACCATCCGACACACCTCCGAGCCATTTTCCTTTGTTGTCGGTTCTATCGTATACGCTTAAACCCACACAAATGTGTTTTCTGTGTGGAGTCCGTCCGACTTCTGGGCTTTATTGTATCACGTCAGGGAATCAGGGTAGATCCTTTGAAGGTCGAGGAAATCCTCAACCTCCCTCCTCCTTCCTCACTCTGCCAACTTCAGAGTTTGTAAGGGAAGTCAAAATTTTTACATCGTTTCATCCCAAACTATGCTCAATTAACGCTTAGATTTAATCGACTACTGAAGAAAGGTTCTGAGTTTGTATGGGACACCACTGCCAACAAAGCCTTCGAAGCTTTGAAAATGAATTTAACCCGTACCCCACTACTTTTCCCACCCGATTATAGTCGAGATTATTTCCTTTATCTCACTGCTTAGGACTCTACCATTTCCATGGTTCTAGTCCAAGAAGATGATTCACACGATGAGCATGTCATTTATTATTTGAGTCAGAGTCTCATGACTACCGAAGAAAAATAATTAGATGTTGAAAAACTGGCCTTGGCAGTTGTTCAAGCTGTCCAACGTTTCCATCACTATATCCTATTACACAATATCACTGTAATTTTCAATTGCAACCCTATGCAACATATTCTTACATGCCAATTGCTATGGGGAAAATACTCCAAATGGATAGTGATTCTCCAGAAGTTTGACTTAGAGTTCGAACGTGCTAAGTATAAGAAATACTTAGTGTTTGCCAAACTAATATGTGACCTTCCCTGCACTGACACAAAAAATGTAGCAGATGATTCTTTACCTGATGAATCCCTTTTTCTGATCAGTTCCGATGACCTTTGGTATGGAGATATCATTATTTATCTCCAGACTTAGACTTTCCGGCCCGATCTGTCTAATGCTGACCATTGTCGTATACGTTACCAGGCCCATTAGTATATTATACTTGGTGACACTCTTTATCACCGTGGGGTTGACTCCATTTTTCGACGATGTCTCACCTATGATGAGGCTGAGAAAGCATTGAATGACTTCCATTTTGGAGCATGTGGTGGTCACATGTCTGGGTATGCTACTGCCCAAAAGATCTTATGAGCAGGGTATTTTTGGCCTTCTTTATTCAAAGACTATATTATTTCCATCCAAGAATTCCATGCTTGTCAAACATACAAAAACAAGATACGATCTCATCCCGCTCCTTTACACCCTGTAGTTTCCATTGGACCTTTTGCAAAATGGGGCATTGATTTCATGACTTGTAACCCTCACTTGGCCGAAGGGCATGCATACATCATCGTAGCCATGGATTATTTCACAAAATGGGCCAAGACGATGCCTACATTCGATAATATCGGAAAAACTGCAACCCTATTCATATTCAATCATATCATCACACGATTCAGAATCCCGCAAGCTATCATCACCGATCATGGTAGTCATTTTTGAAATTTCATGATGTCCGAGCTTACCAAAAAGTTGGGTCTTCGACATGAAAACTCAACCCCCTACTATCCAGAAGCCAATGACCAAGTTGAAGCGATAAACAAGGTTCTTATCACTATGCTTTGACAGATAATAGGAATTCACAAGACAAGTTGGCACACGATGTTGTTTTCAGCATTATGGGCCTATCAGACATCTGTGAAGTCTGCCATGGGATTTATGCCTTTTCAATTGGTGTATGGTATCGAATCTATTCTGCCAATTGAATGTGAGATACTGTCGTTGAAGCTAGCTATTGAACTTCTCCCCAACACCTCTACCGAGGAAGAATGTCTATTGTATCTGATGTGATTAAACAGAACCTGTCGTGATGCCACCCTAGTTATTAAAACCTAGAAGAAACGTGTAAAATACCAATACGACAAGCATGTCAAGCCACATGTTTTCTTCGAAGGTGATCTAGTTCTCCTCTATGAACAAGATCGTTATTTACTAGGGGCCAAAAAATTTGAGGCTATGTGGCACGACCCTTATATCATCAAACGAGTGTTGGAGAAGGGAGCTTACGAGTTAGTGGATTATGATGGCATTCCTTTGAGTGAACCCAGAAATGGGATTTACTTGAAGAAGTACTATGCTTAGACCATATTTTCATGAATGCTTGTATTTTTACTGTATCATACTCTTGTGTGCTAATTTTGTGTGCTTTTCGTTATTTGGTTTCGACCCCCAACTGCTTACCTTGTGTTGTGCTTGGTTTCCAGATGTCAACGTCTTCACTACCCTATATTGGCTTCGCCGATGGTGCTAGTCGTAGTACTCAGAACCTAGCTTCTACTACTTGGGAAATCCATGCACCCACAAACAAAATTATTAGTCTGCAAGGTGTTTTCCTTGGTCATGCAACCAATAATATCGTAGAATATAGCGTAGTCATCGAATTGTTGACCGATGCTATTTCACTTGGGATTCGACATCTCGTTGTACGACTTGATTCACAGCTAGTAGTGCGACAATTAAGTAACATATATGCTATCCAAAGACCTACTTTGTTCCGAGTATATTTACGAATTCGCCTCTTGGAACATTATTTTGATTATATTGAGTATCAACACATTCCTAAATGTCTAAATACGTTAACCGATGCATTAGCTAATTATGTGTTAGACATACATTTGAGACATTTATAAATCCAATCACACATCACATGTTGTATATAAAGCAAAGTGAGCTGGTAGAAGCCTCATGTATATATATAATGATAAAAATGTTTTACAAAAAGGTGTTTTCCGTCCAAAGACCAAAATATCAAAATATAAAGCCCATGGCTTCTACAAAATAGCATCATGGATGCTGCTCACGGTAGAATACTACTGCCCATGCTACCCTATGAAGCAGTTGGCTAAGCGAACTAGACACGCCTACAGTGTGGCACTGATAATGCCTCAAAATCTCATCGATCAGGATGTCTGAGATGTCTACTGTCAAACCCTCTAGATTCTGCTCGACCGCCTCATAATCGCCAGCGTCCCATCTTACTACTACAACTGCTTCCCCTTGTCTCTGAATGGGGGATGTACTTGGAGGCTGGTGTGGGCCTACATCTGCATGGTCAAAATTTTTGATTAGTCATGGGATAGAGACCATAAAAAAACATCTTATATTCTAAAAATTTACAAAAAAACCATAAAAACAAAATGTTTTTCTTACCTAGGTCCCCCCACTGAAAACCCTTAGGTAGAACCAAATCAGGGTCACCTCAAAAGTCCAAACTGACATATGTGTAATCATCTATCATCAATATTTTAGTCCTCAACCAGTCAAAGAATGCATCATTGTATTTGATAATGGGGCCCGCTACATGCTGAGCCATGAGATCGCACCACCTTTTCATCCTTGGATCTTGTGGTGCTGGTATACCCCACTCTACCTATAGGCGTAAATGAGGGAATATTTCTAGAAAGAAAGACACTAAAATATATCCATACTCAAATTTCTTCAGGTCCCCATTTTTTCTTTTGGTTAGTTGTGTCTTCATACTGCGAAGAAGACCATCACACCAGTTGAGCACATGAGGTTTCGTGCATTCCACGACATACTGAAAATATCCTTGGAGGGCCATGTGTGGAGATGCACTTCCTACCATACATGAAATGGTAAAAATAATGGTTCAGAGAGTCAAATCCTGAACACCTCTGATGGCTACCTTACCTTTGCGTCTCTCGGCCTCGGGTTCACAGTACTGATGGATGTATTTTCTTATCGGTAGGCCACCCCCTCAACCTCCTGTTAAGGTCACACATGCTCCACGATAGGATAACCCCGTGAAGAAGTAAATGTCCTCAATATCCAAGGAAATAATGTGGACACCCACATGAAACACTTGTTGGTCTACATCCCACATGTGGACCAGGTATTCTAGTAACCTCAGTTGGGCTCTCCTGCCCTGCATTTTTTTTTTTTTTAACAATTCGCACTGTCGAAGGGAATTGACGGTTCCTGGATCATTCAAGGACATGAATTCATCATCCTCGTGTTCCCATTCTCTCCACTCCAACATTTTGGCAATCAAATACATGTATGGAGACGAGAAAAGGAAGTTATCATCTTTAATTGTTACTTTTGATATTCTTTTTTGGTCAAACGTAGGCAGAAATGTTTGGGTTTTCGGTCGTCGGGGATGAATTTTTATTATAGTGTGGGGTTTCCGTAGGTGAGCCATAGGGAACCTATGAAAATCATCAGTTTCTGCAGGTCCCAATACTAGTCACCTGCTGCGTCTCTAGCGCATGCCTACCGGTCAGAAAACTAATCCAAAAACTACCTTTTAACCAAAATAAATGAATTTCAATCCATTGAAAAAAGAGAGGATGACGAGCTTACCATGTTGATGGAGGCCATTTGCTGAATGGTCACCTGTGCTTCTCGCAATTGATAGCCTAAATATGAGGTAAAAATAGGGTTTCTAGACAATTTTTGAATGAAATGCAAATGAAATAGCAATAAGAGGTTTTACCCCTATTTATTTCAGTTTTTTCTTTTTCTAATAATATTTTATAGTATTTTAATGCATTTTATCATAACCTAAAGGTATAATGGTCTTGTGAGTCTTTTATTTTTTGCAGATGGAAAGACTAAGGTCCTGAACAATGCAGCATGGATGTTTTTTCTTGATTCACTTTTTTGTTCGTTACATATACCAGTACTTTTTAGGTTTTTTCAGAAAAACCTCGAGCTCATTCATTGTTCGTTATCATGCTTGAAAATCAATGAGAACGCAACCGAGTATAATTTTTTCATTTTTTCATACTCGTCATGGAAACAAGAAAATCGAAACCCATGGAGTATCCTTTAAGCTCTTTTCACACTCCATAAAAATGAAAAGATTTCCGAGCGACCTTGTTCTTTTCATGCTCGTGAAAGTGTTTGAAGAAAAAATTCGATGGGCAGTAGTTTATCACTTTTTCGGTCTCATCGAATTACTTTACGAAAAAAGGAACTGAGAGAATTCTCTTTAAGTGTTTTTCAGACTCTATAAACATGAAAAACCCCTGATTTTTCTGTCTTTGGACTCGTTAAACAAATATTGAATGACCCACATGGGACCGAACCACTCCTTCTTAGGGTTCGTTAAACATACTCCGAGGGACTTGTCCGAAGGATGAACTTACATCAACAAGCATATGTTATCCTCCTCAAGCTTGCATAAAAATAAAGAGGTACTCGCCAGAAATGGTGGGGGAAAATTTAGGAAATAAATGTGTCTCTATATCCATGTTAGTGGTAGTACTAGTCACTCTTGAACATGACACCCCCCCTTCATCATTTGAATCCGGGTTGGAAAATCCATTTGTCTCTCGTCTGACCTTCTGCAAGTCCATATCTTGGGTCGTCTTTGAGTCAATGCTGCCAAGACCATTGTCGTGTCATTCATATGTTCAAGAGAAGTCCAAACAAGCCCCTCTTTCGAGTAGGCCATCTAAAATTATCAACCATGTCAGCCTTCCTTGTGTCAGTTTCAAATCATTTTCATACTTTGATCTACCCTAAATATGTTACTCATTTCGTGTCATTGATAGGGGATACATCAAGGCCCTCCTGTGACAAGTATTTTCCTGTCTACTTCAACTCATCATCCAGGAACGAGACTTAGAAATCATTTTAGTACCTTAGAGCCTGCATGCCTCAATGGCAGTTTTCTTCACTTTCCATAGTGGATTCACATCATTGGTCCCTGATTGAAATATTCCCTCGAGTGTTTGAATTCAACTCGTTTATTCACATTCGTTGGATTGTACTAAGGTACCTTGGGAGTCATTGGCATCAATGGTGATTTCCCTCACACTTGTTAATGGTTTTCATCAATGACCGGTAATCAAGTGGTTTCTACCATGTTCAACTTCAACACCTGTATCACATGTTTAGATTCATACTTATAGATGACGGGATTGAAGAACTTGGATCTCATCACCTTGGTCTAGGTTGCGATGGAGTATTTACGATTTGTATTGACACATAGATCCACTTTGTATGTCTCGTGGCTATGTACTGATTTTAAGTTTGTTAACACATAGATCCATTATGTATTCTTGGTGGCTATGTATCGTCTTGATGACATGGATCTAGAGTGTATAATTGGTGGCCATGACTGACATTTATGAGTCAAATCATTTGTAGTATGAGTATGGGAATGCCTACCTCAGAGATGGTATAATATTGTGCATATGCTTGACTGTTTGCAGGTTCCGATTGGTGCGCTCCTTGTTCCCGACACAAACACACATTTTACAAAGTATTTCGGCTATCACAAGTTCTAGCCTCATACTTTGGAGGGAATTATGTTACACATTATTTTGGTCACCCTGATGATGAATCTACAAGAATGTGTTCAGGCTCTCAAACCAATATTTTACATGAGGAAAATGACCGAGTTCTTCCCTACAAGGCATGTTTCTAGAATGACGTCGCAGGTTGATAGTGGTACATAGTGCGAAAATCCTTGATTTATGTAGGATTCTCTATGCCTGGCTCGCGGGGTTTCCACAGGCTTCTATATAGGCAGGGTGCGGAAATGTTTGAAGCTAAGAAAAGGAAGAAGTTCACAAAGTTTCTAGAAGGATAATCTTCTAGAATGTAAGGTGGCATCCATATGGTTGTGATCCTACTGGCTTATCTGATTTGGTGGGATCATCCTCATCCTTTCAACCACTTCAACTTATCCTATATAATGATGGGTTTATCATGGAAAGGGTTAAGAAAGATTAAACAAAGAATTGCTGAAAGAATAGGCTGGAGACTATGTGAAGGATCCTGATACAATTGATGCTTGGGACCTCCATTTCTCCATCAAGATTTTGTGGACCATCTTCATACAAATTCGGAGCAAGTGTATGTGTGTGTTGGAACAAAGGACCACCAAAAGGGAACTTGCGGCATCAAGGAAATTTGGTTGTATTTTCCACTTTTACTTAATATGATACAATGACATGTTTCTTTCCCATAAAATCATTAGTATTTTATTACATGACTCCTTGATCACATGTTTAGGTTTTCATTGAATCTACAATTGTTGCTTTCACTTTGGTTGGTTTGTGTCATTGCAGATCTGATCTCACAAGAGCACCAGAGCGAAGAAGGGACAACAAATATATAAGGAAGTGATATCTAAAGGTATGTCATCCATTCCTTCTTTGTTAGTAAATTCAATGATAGCAACTTAGGGAAAGTGTCATGTCCTGTCTTGTTTTGTTCTAGATCCAGGTGGATCTAGGGAGATTAGTTTATGTCCACATTCACTGATTTATCCAATAACATCGGTCTAAATGATTTTTCATTGTATCATAAATAAAATTAATGTACCTTATTAGTTTGCAGTATGATATATCTGAAATCAATGCAACTACTTTATTTCTATGAATGCATTTTCATTATATCATCACTAAAATAAATGCACTTTATTATTTTTCATTAGGTCGTCACAAAGCTAATGCAACTACTTGATTTCTTTAAATAATTTTTCATTGTATTATCATTAAAATAAATATATCATTTCATATTTCTTTATATCATTGCTGAAATCAATGCAAGTATTAGTTATATACTTGTTGAAATCATTGCAACTATGTGACTACTTTACATCATTTTTTATTGTATCATCACTTAAATAAATACATATTATCATTTTGTATTATATAATTACTAAAATCAATGCAACTCTTTGTTATATCATTGCTGAAATTAATGCAACTATTTGTTATAACGTTGTTGAAATCATTCCAACTGCGTGACTACTTTAAATCATAAGGCCGGCCCTAGAATTTTCCCAATGAGCTCATAAAAAACTAAAGAAGATATATTGACTTAATCCTTCTAGATAATCCTATAATAATAAATTAATATGATTACAATTATACATTTACTATATAAATTAATATGATTATAATAATATGTTGACTATATATTATTGTTTTTCATTAGGACATCATTGAAAATAACTTGATTGCTTTAAACAATTTTTCATTGTATTATAACTAAAATAAATATATCATTTCATATTTCTTTATATTATTGTTGAAATCATTGCAACTATGTGACTACTTTATATCATTTTTTCAATGTATCATCATTTAAATCAATACAAATTATCATTTTGCATTATATCATTGCTGAAACCAATGCACCTATTAGTTATATCATTGTTGAAATCAATGCATATATGTGACTACTTTATATCATTTTTCATTTTATCATTACTTAAATCAATACAAGTTATTATTGGACAGTTGGTTTGGATAGTTGGTTGTCATTGAAGTCAACCCTTAGAGATTGATATCAAACCTTGAAGAAGTCCAGAAGCCCTAGAGATATGGTTGGGATTTATGGTGAGTTAGTTGTCATTGATGGAGTGGTTGATGTCAACAAATGTGTTGGGTGCATTTGATGAAGTCTTGATCCAGATTATTTTCGGCATGAAATGAGAACAAAGATATAATAAAGAAATGAACAGAGATATCACGTATATCCAATAATATAACATAAATGTATCATAGATGAAACCATAAACACATAGATACAGTAATGCACAATTTTCTATTAATGAGCGAAAATGTACAAAGATTGTAAAAATACAAAGTGAAAGACTCGCTGGAATGGTGGAAACTTATCTCTGAGAAGAGATGTGATGACTAGTTGAATTCACAAGAAGATGATTTTAAAATGAGGTTCCAAAGGCCTTTTTATCATAAAGAAAATCCAAAACCCTAACCTTGGAAAATGAAAATCCAATAGTTTTGTGGACCTCTTTTTGGGTAGTTTTGTGTATCAACTTCTTGTGGGTGTAACTTTGGCATACGATCTTTGTTTGGGGCACACGATAGCTCATTGAAAAGGTATCGTTGAGGAGATTCATTTAGTGGGATCAATAAAATACTTCAACTATAATTTATAATATCAATCCAAAAATCTTCATTTAGGCCCTCAAAAAGGCCCTGAAAGTTAAAAACTGCTAAAAATAGTAAATTACAAAAATTGCTAGAAAATTGTTTTGAGCTAGTTTGAAAAGATAGGTGGCCACCAATATCCACCTGGATCAAGTATACATGAATCCATGGAGGTGTGTTTATGGTACCCAAATTTAGTTGAGGAATATGGACATGAAGAAAAGTGTAAATGTAGGTAAGATACTCATATCTGGATAGTCCTTGTCGTGCTGTTTCCGGTGATCAGTGGTACGCCACGTGATTCCTCACGGTTGAGGAGTTATGAGGTCATGAAGTTGGAAGCCCCAAATATGGGTTAATAAGCCCCTATTTGGTTACAATATGGGTTATTAATCCCCTAATTGGTTTCAAGTCATTAATGAAATGGTAAAGTGGTTGTAACAAGAAATTTCAAGAAGCTCTAAAGTTAAGGAAATATGTTACTTAGAAAAAGTATATATACACCTCAAGAAGTCACTCATAAGTAAATTCACACACACATTATATTGAATATGTTCTATGTGAGTAAATGATTCTTATATGACGTATCCAAATTGATTTGAGGTGAATTTTAGAGGGAATATGAAGTAAATAAGGGAGAAATTACAAGGGAGGATGAAGTCTTGTGATGATGTGTCCTAAGGTATGTTATTTAAAGGTCATGCTACCATTTTTTCTATAAAGTGTTTTCTCGAATGAATCATATAGTGAAAATTGGAGGCATTTGAGAAGGCATTTCAAGGTACCTATCGTAAGATTTGTAGCTTCTGGGTCATTGCATTTTCTAAGATACACTATGGAAAATAGGGTTTTTGAAACCAATCTCAAACATGTGTTCCGGGTAAAAAAATCATAACTTCTTCATAGAGATCCAAATTTGGTGAGACAAAATGAATTGGATATAGTACAATCCATAGTATGATGTGTATTATTTTCATATCTAGTTATTGAACATTACATGCATGGTATTCTCTACAAGTTCACTCTCTAGAATAAGCCAAAATTCAACAAGGTTTTCCATTTTTGTTATAAATACTTTTCGGGGATGTTCCAAGAAGTGAAACTTGGAGGAATGGCATAGAAGATAATGAAAAATATTGGGTACAAGTTTCAGACCTTCATTCATTAAATGTATGGATTTATTCTTGTTTAAATTTAGGGTTTGTGACTAATCCAAAAAATAGTCTCGTGAGACTAAGGTAAAGTTTGATGAATATGTTATTCTCTTGTTGCTGAAGTTGAGGAAGATATGAAGGTATGTGATCACATACACCTGGTCTATTACATAATTACATGTATGCTTATATGAATTTTTTTAGGGCTACATGTTGATGATGTTATGGTGCATGCTTAAGGAAAGTATCTGGTATATTGTTGAGGCATTGGCACATTATTGAGGCACATATTAGGTGCATGGTTGAGGAATATACTTGATATATGATATTAGTTGTTTGGTACTTTTTTGAGACACTTCATTAATGATATCTTATGGTACATGGTGTATGGCATGATTGAGACATATTATGAGTGATATGGTATATGGTTGAGGCACATGGTTTGAGGAGCATATTGGATATTGGGCACATTGTTTGATATACATTTTTGGTATATGTATGAGGAATTCCTTGGTGACATTTATGCATGGTGAGATACATCATTTATGCATGATATGGTATTGTCACATGTTTTAATTGATTCATATTGATGTAAATGGTTGAAGTACATGGTATGGTACAGGTTGATTTGCATGATTGATGCACGGTTTGGTACACGGTACATGTATTGATGTACATGGTCGATATACATGGTTGATGGTTGAGGTTTGGTACAGGTGTTGGTCCATGGTTGATGCAATTTTTGTGGTATAGGTTGTGGTACATGGCTGATGCTTGGTTGACACATGATTTGGTACATGGTTTAGACACATATCTTGTGATAGTATGTTGGTGATATTGGTACATGCTTGGTAGAGGCATGTGTTGGTGATGTTGGAAATCTAGTTGAGAGGTGTACTTGGTATATGATTCATGTGAGAGAATATGGTTGAGTATTAGTGACAGTGACAGGTTGATGTGATAGGTTGTATACAATTTCAGGTTGATAGTGACATGTTGACATGTTACAAGTTGATGTGATAGTGACAGTGGCAGTGGCAGTGGCAGTGATAGTGACAATGACAATGATTGTGGTAGAGATAGTTGGTATACACTCATATTTTAGGGTGGAAGGATGGGTCAAGGAAAGGGGTTTTAGCCTCCTTCCGATTGGTTCTGGAGAACTCAGAGAGTTGGAGCTTCCTTTAGGTTGGAGCCTAAGAATTATGGGGTTGTAGCCTTCTTCTAGTTGGAGCTAGAGAATTCAGGGAGTTGTAGTTTCCTTCAGGTTGGTTCTTGTAAATTAGAGGGTTGGTGCCTCCTTCCAGTTGGTGATGGAGAATTCAGAAGTTGTTTCTTCCAATGAATGCATTCTTTGATATATAATAAATCATTCAGTGGTTTTCTCCTGTTTAGGTTTCCACACAAATTCTGGTGTATTGTGTACTCAATGTGATGTTGTTGATGTGATGTTTCTTATGTTTATATTCTCGTGATATACTGATAATATATTGATGATATACTAATGATATAATGTTGATTAATTTGAATTTTATATATTGTGGTTAAAAGTGGTAAAAGTGCTCATACTAATTCACCCCCCTCTAAGTATTCTAACAATGGTATCAGAGCAATTTTCTTCAGGAAATAGTTTAACCACTAGAAGATAGATCATGGAGAGAAAAATTATGTATAAAAATGGAATATCACAGTTTGATGGACAAAACTATGCATTCTGGAGCAGAAGGATGAAAACATATGTACAAGAACATGGATTTGATGTTTGAAAATCAGTAGTAGACATATACAAAGAGACTACCACTCCTCCAATAGATAACGATGGAAAGAAACTCAATCAAAATAATTCGAGGGCTAAAAATGATATTATGAATGGTTTGGTTGATTTAGTATATGTCAAATTTATGCATTGTGATTCTGCAAAGGAAATTTGGAACAAACTTTTGAATGTTTATGAAGGATATGCCAAAGTCAAGGCAAAAAATCTTCAGACTTACAGAGGTTAATTTGAACAATTGAAAATGAAGGAAGATGAAGACATTGAAACTTACTTCTTATGAATTGATGAAACAATGAGTGCGATTAATGGATTGGGAGAAGAAGTTGATGAATCTATAATTGTTAAGAAAGTACTGAAATCTCTTCCAATGAGATTTGATCCTAATATTTCAACACTAGAAGAAAGACCATATCTAAGTATGATAAGCATGGATGAGCTACATGGAATATTTACAACTTATGAAATGAGAACAAATCAAGAAAATCCATCCAAGACAGAAGTAGCCTTCAAAGCATCCAAGAAGACAAAGAAGAAGAAAAATCCCAAGTCAAAGCCAAATTGCAGCTATAGGGATGATTCAGACGATATTGAATAAATATCCAACTTCATAAGGAAGTTAAAGAAAAGAACTCACAAGTACAAAGGTATGCTTCCATTAAAATGTTTTAATTGTGGAAAAATTAGTCATTTTGAAAATAAGTGTCCTTATGCTAAGAAGTTAGATAGTGATGAAGAAGATGATCCTAATAAAGGAAATAAATATCAAAAGGAAAACAAAAATAAAGTTTTCAATAAGAAGCTCTACTCAAGAGAAGACAATTATTCATCTGATGAAGATGATGTAAGCGATAGTGACTCAAAGAGAGTACTCTTTATGTCTATAGAAAATAAGAAAATAACTCCTGAAATCCAAGAAGAAGGTGAAGTGGATCTTGAGGAAGATTTAACAATGTGTTAACTAAGCTGAAGAAAGAAAAGAAGAAAATAAATAATTCGAAGAAGAAAACAACTTCTTGAAAACCCAACTTGAAGAAGGTAAGAGAAAGGAAGAATTTATGTAGATCCAGATGATAAAGAAAGAAAAAGAGTGTGAGAAGCTTGAAAAGGAAATCATGAAATTGAGAATTGAATTCAACAAGATCAACAATATCTTGAAGATTTCTCAATTGTTAGAAAACATTCTCGACAGTCAAAGGCCATATAGTGACAAATCTAGACTAAGATACAAGAATTTTCATTTTAAGGAAGGTTTAAGCTCCATGACAAAAACAACACAAAAAAAGAGTTATGCATAAGTTCTCAAAGGAAAGAATCATGGTCAACAAGAATAATAAAGGAATGAATACAAAAGACCTTCTACATTTAGGTAGAAAATAAAATTCAATCATGATCAACCAAGACAAGAATCGAGAAGGACTACACCACAAAGAAGATCATTCACTCCCAGGTATGTAAATTTATTTTATGGTCATTGTTTTAAATGTACTAACTTTGGACATAAATCTATACATTGCAAGGATTATGAAAGAAATGTTCAAGCAATAAATGCTTATGTGGCTCCACATAATATTGAATGTTACAAATTCCACAACTATGGACACATAGCTCGAAATTGTAGAAGCATGATAGAGCCTCCCATGAAGGAAAACATTGATGTCAGATACATGAAAGTTTGAAAAATAAATGAAAAAAAAGAAGAGAAGGTGAATGCAGACCAAGTCCTAGAGATCGTACTCAAAATATTTACAACAACGCAAGATCATAATGAATTCATAGGCCAAGAAGAACATGAAAGAATACAGGAATATGATGAATTCAAAATTCAGGAAGAGGATGAAAAAGAAGATGATGAATTCATAGATGAATATGACGATTACTCCGCATTAGATCATGTGTTGTTTTGAGCCATTCGACTTGGAGACTCCCAGTAAATATGAATATTGAATAGGGGGAGTCAGTGCTGTAGATACTACAGATCAAAGAACCATCCTTTGAGCAATTTGAATTATTTACAGAGACAAATTTAGAGCAGTCAGATAGTAGAGGTACAAGATGACAGATGATTCAAAATTGTGTATAGTTGAGTAGTAGAGTTATGGACAACTTATGACATATGGACATAGATGAATACTTAGCAGGTATAGAAAATATGCATAGCAGTTATGCATAGTTTGTGACATAAGGACATAGATGGATACTTAGTAGGTACAAAAATATTCGGTTAAAGAATATGCATAGCAATTATGGACATAGATGGATACTTAGCAGGTACATATAACATGGGTCAGAGAAGATACATAACAATGAATCTACAATTGGAATCAGTTGGAATAAGTTTGTCATAGAAAGACAAACAATGAAAGGCACATCAGAACATGGAAAGAGAAACCGTCAATCACTAGAAGAAAATCATTGAACAGTATGGTCAAGTGAACATGACAAGTGAATGATGAAATCAAGTAATGAATGCTTTTTATATATGTCAGAGAGTTAAAAGAGGAAGCACTAATGGAAAATTAACAAGCACTGGAAGCGAGGAAAGGAAACATATTTAGGTATCCTTATATTGATCTATGTGACATCTTACAAAGAAGTGAAGGGAAGAGAAATCATCAGAGAAAGAGATCCAAAAAGAAATACTAGAAGCATGGAGATAGGGGGAGATATATTGACAAGGGGAATTAACCTTTTGTCCATGATGTGAAAGGGAGAGAAAAATAATAGATGTATGAAGATAGGGGAGCGACCCAAAGAAGATATATCATTTTCCATTGATGTCAAAGGGGGAGAGTGAGAAAAATTGATGAGGATAAATGGTCACATGGGGAGCATGAGTGTTGGAGAATCAATGTTTCCATCAATGTTGGTGTTACCATCAATTCCAAAGGGGGATGTTGTTGGACTATTGGTTTGGATAATTGGTTGTCATTGATATAAACCCTTAGAGATTGATGTAAACCCTTGAAGAAGTCTAGAAGCCTTAGAGATATAGTTGATATTGATGGTGAGTTAGTTGTCATTGATGGAGTGGTTGATGTCAATAGATGTGTTAGGTGCATTTGATGAAGTCTACATGAATCCATGGAGGTGTGGTTATGGTACCTGAACTTGCCTGAGTAATATGGAAATGAGGGACAATGTAAATGTAGGTGTTATAACCCTAATTTGCACAATATATGCTTACCTAGCATCAGGCCATCTCATTTTACATATTTTTCCAAGCCACTATTGAACAACTCTTCTTAAAAACACCCTTTTTTAAGGCACATGCGCCTTGCTACACTAATGCACGCGTGTATATGCTAGTTGACCCACTACAACCTGCGTATACCTACGAAAGCATGAAAAATGGAAAGTTGCAGACAGAACTCACAATTTTGGGTAAGTTACCTAAACTATTTGACTGCCCATAGCCAGTCACTCAACCAAATACCTAGCCCTTTCTAGCCTATAAAAGAAGGGGTAGGGGTCCCATTTGGAAGGAGGAAAATAATTATAAAGAAACTCTACCCGATTTTTCATTCCCTTTGCCCCAACCTTTTGCAACCATTGTGTGAAGAAAAGCATATACAAAAGAAGTTGGAGCATAGTTGAAGAGGAGCCCATGACCAAATTCGAGGAGCAGTGGCCGATCTCACTATTGTAAGTTACTCTTGTGAGATTAATAAAAGAAGTACTTTTCTCGTCTCGCCATATGAGTTTTTTAATGTTTAATATTGATTATATTTTGATAGAATCTCTAACCCATTAGTTCATAGATCATATGCATGTTTTGAGTTCTTTGTTTGCTGTTTATGAATGCAGGTCAGCTTTGGGAGGATATTTGCATTCAAGGAGAAAATGAACGTTAAAGGATCAACATCAAACATGGAAAATAAAGTACAATAACTTGATCTTTTTAACCTTATATTTACATATGAATAATGGGGTTTATGATTGAGATGATGGTAAAAAGTAGGAGACTTTAGGTCATTTATGCATGCATTACATAAACCTTAATGCTAGTCCATAGGGGGATTTCCCACCCAGAACAGAATTGGCGACCATACTAGGGAGATCTCTAGGGTTTTTGGGGATACTTTTTGGGTTTTTAAAATTGGTTTTATTACCTTTTTTCTGAGTTTCTGCAAGAGTTTGAGCTAGTAGGGATTCTGGTCTTCCATACTAGTACTCCCTGCTTTCTTCACTTGACTGTGTTTTCTTTTCCAGGAAGCTACAGAGGCATACGTGACCTGTAGAAGGACTACACGCGTATACACATGCCCTGACTTCACACAACCCATGTACATACACTGGTTGCTGAAGGATCAATAGCGTGTCTGAGTCCATAAGTTTTTTTTTAAAAGAGAGGCAATCATCCTCTTCCCTGTCAGAAGTGATCCTTCTCAGGGGTTTTCTGGATCTAGTTCTGGTCTTTGTTGTTGCAGTCTGTAGCCTAGGTATAACCTCATATTATCTTTTTCCTTGCATATTTTTCTATCAAAGTAAGTTTCTGTGTCTTCAATGGATTTTGGTTCTCAGTACCAGTGCTTGATTGCTTGTTTTAATTTTATTTGAGGAGTTACAGAGGTGCACGTGGTCTGTAGTGGGTCTGCACGTGTGCACATGCACCTCAACCTTGCACAACCCATGTACATACGCTGGCTTTTGAACTGTCAGTAGTGTACCTGTTGAGTTTTTTTTTTTTTTAGAAGAGGTAGTCATCCTCTTCCCTGTCAAGAGTCACACCTCTCAGAGATTTTCTTGATATAGTTTGGGTCTCTGTCATAACATTATGTAGCTTAGGTTTGATTACAACATATATTTCTTTTTCATTAAAAGTTTTTTCCTCTATTTTTCTGTAATAGGGTTTTTAAACAAGTGTGAGAGTCTTCTTCAATCGTCTTGTGTGTTATTTTTAGTAACACTTTGCAATCTGTGCTTAGGCCAGAAGTCTTTTTTTGGTCTTTACTTGTCGTCATTTTTCCTTTTTTTGCTTCTTAAGCATTAAACAATAAAAAAAAAACTTTTATTTTTTGGTTTGGTTAAGTAGTTGGTTGTTTGCATTAATCATCAGGAAAAATATTGCTTTAGTAAGTTCTTGGTTGTTGACTTAGGACAATAAGTAGATCATATTCAATTGAAAGCTTTTTTTGAGTTTTCTGTTAAAAGATCTTAAAAAAAAAACGTTTGAAAAGTTGGTTAAAGAGTTTGAATGTGCAAATTTGAATTTGTGAAGAAGTAATTTGTTTTCAGTTTCAGTATATGCTCTTCTCTTTCGTCTCTGAAAAGCATCACTGGTTTCATTTTCGTTCCCTTTGACTTAAGACAACCACTAAAATTAATGATTAATTAAAATAAACTAGACTTTATGTTTGTAGGGTCCATCAACTAGTTTAGGATATAGCCTTGATTTAGGATTGGAGAGGAAACTCTTCAAGGCTGCTAAAACAAACATAAGAGTCTGTGATAGGGAGTGTCAAAAGTCCAGTATCGTGAAAGTTATTCGAGACCCCCCTCTAACACAGGGGCTAAACATGAGGTCGCATAAGGAAAGGTAGTAGAGATAACCCCTCCAAATTCGGACCAAGTGTAGTGGGGAACACATATAGAGGGCTTGTCTTGGGATTCCATTGATTGAATTTTCCATAGAGCTTCGTGGGTCTTGAATCTGTTTGAGGTCCTCAGTCGTCTTCTTGAACACTTGCTTTTGATACCCTTGATAGGTTTCAGGCTTGATACCCTGCTCATTGCGGTCCACCCGGCTGTCAATTGTACCCGCTCGGTGACTGTTTGCGCACTGGCAACCTAGTTGCCTATCTTTCTAGTGACTTACATAGGTGACTGCGGGGGTATACCGTGATACCTAGGATAGAGATCGGGCCACGCTTTGCAGAGTATACTTGGAGGGTGCTTCTGTATTCAAGTTGCACTTGCAACGATAAGTTTCTCTAGTGTTGGTTGTTGTAATTGTTCTTCCAACTAGCTAGTGACTGCTTGTTTGATCCCATAGGTACTTTTTCTAGTGCGTGCTGGTTTTCAAATGATTATAGATTTCTCTAGTGTGTCTTTGATCTTCTCACACAGTGGAGGATGATGAGTTCCACTGGTTGTGAAGGCTTTTGGGCCTACCATCTATTGAACTCAACCCCCCCCCACCACGGCTAAGGTGAAAACTAGACCAGGAAGGGTCTTTTGAGACAACCGAGTTACACGAAACTGTGCTCGACACATCTTTGAGAGGAGAACATTTGATTATGGAGGAACCAATCATTTATGACCTTGGAGCAGAATCTCTTGGTCTGTATAATCCTCCCATCACTTATCTATTGATGCCCATCATCGTATAGGTTCTACCTTATGAGTGTTAGGTAGTGTCACAAGAAACAATGAAGAAAACACTGCTACTTCTTCAGGGAATACTCATATTTCCTTCACGAATGTCACTACCAGGGCTGTTCCACCTCTTAACCAACCGTCGTCGGTCCAGGCCACTATGGTCTTGACTGCTTCTACCTCAAGAAGCAGTCTGATTCCACCTATGGCGATGATCACTTCTCCATTTACTGAGAACGTGACAAGCCCTCCGTTCTCATACGGGATGCCTAGCTTCGGTACGAGTACTGTACTTTCCTCCTTCACTCTACAAACTTTAGGTCTGGGGGTAGGGAGTTCCAACGCTCCTCTGTAAGGATCTATGGGGGGCACTTCCTCTCCCTTTATCACTTTCCCTTACGGTGGGGGTCATTTACCCCCTTCGTCCCCCTCACTTGACAGTGTTCCTCAACACTCCGCTGGGCCTAACATAAACTTGTTTGAAGCAGGTAGTCAAGCACTCCCTCCTTATAACATGCTAGTTGGTTTGACACCTTTCTCTTTGTTTGGCGGGTTTGGTAACAATGCTTTCTCATCAACTGTTGTTTTGGCTGGGAGCAACCCTGATTATGGAAAACCACATCCTGTACAGGGTACTATTCCTGCACAGGGGGCACACTTAGGAATTCCTTCCTCACAAGGACCTTGGAATCCATGGTAGAGACTAGTCCCCTTTCTAGAGATTCCGATCGGGGAAAACCCCTTCCATACCCAGTGGAACCCCGGGCAAGGCCCAACGCCTATGCCCGTCGGATCGAGAGGGGGCAACCCCTCCCAAAATCCTTGGAATGCGACGCAAACCCAACCCTTTACGTCCTATTATGGGAACCAGCCGATGATGAATCAACAAGCGCAGAATCCGTACGTTGGTCACGACCATGGTTATTACCAGAGCCCTGGCTAGCAACCTAACTTTTCTTGGCAACCTGGTGCCAGTCAAACTCTAGGCTCCTTTTACCATGGCTACAATCCACAACCCAAAATACCGTTTCTGGAAACCCTGCACTTGCCGGACTTGACAAGGATTTTAAATGACACCGTCTATCATGATCCGAGGTTGCCTCCTATGTCAACCAAGTTTCCTTCGGACATTCCAAAGTTTGAGGCCAAGCCTAATGAATATCCTGACGATCATGTGACTACCTTCCACTTATGCTGCTCATCCAAATCATTAAGAGACGACTCCGTTCAATTGTGATTGTTTCAACACACTCTCATAAGGAGTGATGCAAAATGGTACATTGAGCTCGACCACTCACGATACTCTTCCTTCAGAGAATTGGTAATGTATTTCTTAAACCATTTCCAATTACCTGTGAGATACGATGCCGACACTGAATTGCTAGCCAACTTCAAATAGATAAAAGCGAACCATATCTCAGATCACATTCAAGAATGGAGATGTCATAAGAGTTTCATTAAAGTGCCAAACATTCTTTCTTGAGTGGTTCCTTAAGTCTTTGGTAACCCAGTTGTCTAAAGACGTCACAACGTCCAGGGTGTTTTCCGAGGAAGATGCGATAATGAGAGCTCAAAATATAGAACTGATTTACTCTCAATCTGGTTTACTTTATGATATTTTGCTAGATGCACCGAGGTCAATACTTGACAAGACCAGACAAAGGTTTGGACCACATGCTGATGGCATTATTGGTTCAACACAAACGAAGCCCGCTGATCCATTGTCAAATCAATTGTAACAATTGTCGATACAACAGACAACAACCAACTAGACCACCGGTTCTACTGTTTCCCCTTCCCAAAAGTCGGATGTACACAGTGTGAAAATGATAAACCCAAAGGCCACCCAACAACCTGATGGAAAGAAAAAATAACGAAATAAGGGTAAGGGGGATAAGAAACTTACTGATAATGATGGTGGGGGTGACACTGAAAAGAAGAAGTCGAAGTATCCTTGTAATATTTGAAAGGAAGACCACCCAACCCATCAGTGCCCTTAGCTTGAGGAGGCCCATAAGTTATTGTCACAACAACAACCTGTCTTGTTAACAAACCCATTTCCACATGGGCAAAATCTAACTCAAACATCCTCGAGCACGGAAGGGGGAAGTCAAGGACCCCCTCCGTCTTCGAGTAATACTTTGTCCGCAAATGTGTATATGATGAAAAGTGATGCCTATATATCGACTAGAGTAAATGATTATGGAAATCCAAGCACCTCTGAGAAGGGTAAAGAAGATGAAAACCCACCTTATCCTCTCCAGATTGAGAATACATTGGGAGAAACAATGACATGCATCCCAAAAGGTGTGTTCAAGAAAGCTTCTCACAATCCAAACACACAGCCCGCCCAGAACTACTCTGTGGTGGAGGATTTATCACAAACCCCTTGTGTAAAGTCCACATTGGAAGTCCTCTAGAGTTTCCCTTCCTAGAGAAAGGCTCTGTTAGCTACCCTAGGATATGATGAGACTTGTAATCCGAGAAAGATCATGCTTGATACGACTGACTTAAAACCTCATCTTCCTTAACACGTATCTTTTCAGATAGTAGTGGCTTACACCATGAAAAATTTTACCCGAAATATTTTCTGTACAGTGGTGGATGAGGGTGCCTCAAGATGCATGATGTCTTTGGCGTGTTGGAAGGCCATAGGCCAACCCATTTTGTCTCAATCACCTACTCTTCTTACAACCTTTGACGATCATTCTTTCTGACCACATGGGATCATTCCCTCTTTCCTTGTGCAGTTAGGGGGAAAAACTATGTGTGTCGAAGTTGAAGTGGTTGATGCGTCTCTCGACTACAATATTTTGTTAGGAAGGAGTTGGACCTATGCTATGCAAGCAGTGGTCACGACAGTTTTCAAGGTCTTGCTATTTCCACACGAGGGCCAGATCGTGACCATTGATCAATTATCCTTCTCTCATCCTGACCCTTCATTAGGAGTCTCCACGGTCCCGATGATTGATAACCCTCAGCCCGACATCGTCAACATAGGGGTTGGTTTGTGCCCACCTTTGATGGTTACTTTTGATTACCCTCCTTTGACTGGAAATTTCCATTACATGTCAGCTGACCCCGACCAACCTCGAGCCGAAATCTTTCAAATATCGTCATTTCGTACAACGTAATTTAATGATCCATGGACTCTTCCTTCCCCATAAACTAATATGGAAGGGAAAGAGCACCATATCATGGCCATGCCTTTGTCTACGACAAAAGTTGCATACTCGATAATTCAGTGAGCTTCTACCGACCTCGATCTAGCTCCCGCACAAGAGTTAGATCCAGTGCTCGAGCCTATTTGGGCTCAAGGTTCCCTTGCTGATACAGATTCTTTAGATTTAGTATTTCCCTCAGATGAGGCAATTATTGAGGCAATGACTAGTCCGGACAGACCCTGGGATGATCTTCATCATAGATCTTACTTCCTCCCAGAGTTAAGACGAATTCAAGCAGGTGAATTCACTTTGACGATGAATGGAGATAAAGATTGTCCTATCGATCCTTTGGTAATGCACATAGTTTACGCTAAAGGAAATATGGAAACAATAGTTGAAATGATACCTATTGACATCTCTAGAACCCCTGGAATCATGGAGAATATCTTTGTTGGAGCGGATTTCTCCCCCGAGGAGATTCAAATCTACATGGATTTATTTAAAGATTTCCGCAACGTGTTTGCGTGGTCTTATGAGGAAATGTCAGGCATAGATCCAAGAATCATCGAACATGAAATCATGAGTTATCCTAATGTCAATTCGGTCCAACAGAAGCTTTGTCTGGTCAATCCTAGGAAAGAAACAACTATCAAGGCTGAAGTAGAGAAACTAATTACGGCTAGTTTCATCTACCCCATCCAATTGACTCAATGGGTGTCGAATCCCATGCCGGTCAATAAGAAACATGGTATGATTCACATATGTATGGACTCCCATGATCTAAAAAAGGCATGCCCAAAAGATAATTAACCCACTTCATTTATTGACCAGATAGTCGATGAATGCGCAGGTTACGAGGCTTTTTCGTTCATGGATGGTTTTTTGGGATATAATCAGATACAAATCAAACTTGAAGACCAACACAAAACCAATTTCGTTTGTCCATGGGGTACATTCTCTTATCGTAAGATGCCTTTTGGTATGAAAAATGCTGGAGCTACGTTTCAGCGGGCCATGTCTTTTTCTTTCCATGACCTCAAACACATAGTCAAGGCTTATCTCAATGATTTAGCGTCACGATATCGCAAGAGAGATGATCATCCAACATCCTACGACTTATCCTTGAATGGTGTCGCTACTACCGAATCTGCTTGAATCCAAACAAGTGCAGTTTTTGCGTCACATCAAGTCATCTGCTAGGTTTCATAGTTTTGACCATAGGGATCATGGTCGATCCTCTAAAGGTTGAGGCAATAGTTCAATTGCCTCCCCCGTGCACCATCCCTTAGATTCAAAGTTTGCAAGGAAAAGTGAACTTTTTACGACGTTTCATCACAAACTATGCCAAGATCACAAAGGGTTTTATGCGTTTATTGAAGAAGGACATTCCTTTTCATTGGGACAAAACTGCTCAATGCTCTTTCACAGTGTTGAAACGTGCCCTCATATCTACCCCTCTGCTTCGGCCACCCAATTATAATAAAGATTTCTTATTGTACTTGGACACTGCAGAGTCGACCATCGATATGGTCTTAGTTTAGGAGGATGATTTTCTCTCAGAATACATGATTTATTACATGAGCCGAGGCCTTGTTGGACTGGAACTCAATTATTCCCACATTGAAAAACTTGTGTTGGTAGTAGTCCATGCTGTCCAACGGTTCCGTCATTACATTATGTTTCGCAAGACCATCGTCATTGGCATTGTGAATCCATTTCAATATGTATTGACACTGTAATATCCCTCAGTCGAACCCAAATGTAAATATAATCCAATTATATTTAATCTATTGAGCTGTTTAGACATCATTTTTGTAATACACCTTTCATGGCATGGTGCGCGCATATACTGCACAGTAAAGGGATGTAATGTGCACATTTTTGAATACTGCGTGCAGTAACTAAGGTGCGTACAACCTTAAATATAGAGGATACTACACGCAGTAACTAAGTGCACGCAATATTAAGGTCAACGAACCTTTGTGTATATAATATGCATTATAGGCTGGTGAGCTAGTATTATAAGCCATAATGCTTATGTATTGGAATTAGGCTAGGATGCCTAGATGTTAAAGGCTAGAGCGCCTACTTTGTACATGACTCATAATTAATATAAAATACATCACTGCGCACAGACTAACCATGATAAAAGAGATGGGGGACTGAACTTCACCAGTTAGGGAAAGGGAGGGCCAAAATTCAAGGGAATATTATATTAATATTTCCTAAAACATGAAGTATGGATAATTAGTTTATCCTAAGTTCTAAAGTTGGGTACAAGTGGACAAAAGTAACTTCCGATATGACAAGTGTCAAGTTGGGGACATGCATTCATATCGTGAGGAAACTTAGCTCAAGGGGGGGATTTTTCTCACAGATACCTTACGAACGGGGAAGGGGGACCATCAGGCTGACCATCACTTTTGACAAAGAGTTCACAGTGATTCCAAAAACACACTTAGTTATCCAGTCAATGACTCCATGAACATTTCACTCATACATTCCGTTATCCTTGAGACAACCATTTCACCCTTCCAAATCCTATTTCCCCATCCTTTTTGGTTGGTGTACCTGGTTATCTTGGAGCGGGATTGAAGAAGCGGGTTGTCAGGCTCGTGAGAAGTTCTCTAAGTGAGAAAATTTTTGGGGGTTGATTTTTGTAGGTGCCAAACTGTAGCTACAACGCTCTGAGACTTTTGGTCCAACTTGTTGCTGAAGCCCTGGAAGGGAAGTGGGGCAGTCGAGGGACTGTTGAGCAGAGAAGGGGAACACTTCCTTGGATGGGAGAGGCACGTGGGGAATGAGAGGCTGTAGGCTGTTAGTTGAGTGAGCACCTGAGATGGAGTCTTTCCTATTGTCCATGAGCCTTAGCCTAGATAGGAATCCCTTTACCCTGGGTGGAGTTCAGTCCCAACTCGGGGGTGATTCATTGTTGAGAGTGATGAACAATGTAGTCTATGGCTGGGAGGTTCATGGATGGTCTGTAAGTAGTTGGTGACAATATTTCTAAGATAGGTACCGATTGTATGAGATATGGCTATGTTGTTTTGTTATTTACATGCCTATGTTACGATTTTATCATATATGTGACTATGATTTCTTGTGTGCTTATGGGTAATTTCCTGTAAATGATGCATATCTGTAATTACTGTTATTTTAATATAAAAGTCGTATGTTACATAAAGTAATTGTTTGTTTATGTTTAGATGTAAATCTTCCACAAGCGTGCTGTATGTATATGTTTTAGTTGCATGCAGTCTAAAGAGTAAATTAGGTGGCATTTCTTAGTTGACTACTGGGTATGCTACTGTATGTTCTGCAGTATGGGAATGAAAGTGTTCCCTAGAGTAGCATGGCCTAGCCTGATGGTTGGGAATGTTACCGACTGGCGTCAGAGCATGAGTGGTTTCTTTGGAGTGGCGTACCCCAACCTCAGTTTGGTCCGGGGGATCGTTACAGTATGGTATCAGAGCCTTAGTTCAACACTAAGCTTGGATGGGCCAGAAGGGTGCAATTGAAGTGAATATTCATAGAAAAGTAACTTCAAAGTGACCAGAATTAGAGTCATAGAGTGTCCCTGGAAAAGGTTTGCGTACTAGCACACATGGTAAATTTGGCACCGCGCGAGAAACCATGGTGTGCCAATGTGTACGGTAAATTGTGGCGCCGCGCGAAAGAATATTATGTGTAGATGCACATGCTGAAATTAGCCTTGCATGGTAAGCACACACATAGTAAGGTGCACATGGGGTGCACAAGTATTTCTTAACGTAGAGGAGTTTTGTTGGTACGCGCATAAGTATGAGTATAAGTTGTTTCGCGACGGTGTATTCAATAGTGTGCGCAGATATTTGAGCGTGAAGTAATATGTTAAACTTGACATGGTGCATGCATAGAATGAAAATGCATGTGGAATATCGGTGCGCAATATCGAAACTGTGCGCAGTAGATATTGGCGCACAACGCTAGAGTAGTGCGCGTAAGTAGTCGATACGATGAAGAGGAAATGCACAGTAGATTTAGGTGCACAAAGAAGCATTTACCTTGTAATATTGCTATGCATGATAATATAAATGAACATGTCAAGTTAATGCGCATGAAGTCCCTTGGAAGGCGAGGAGTCTGAGTTTAAATTTCATAATAATAAAAGAAAAATAAACACATAACCGCATTGAAGCATTAATTAAAAAGAATTCTGAATTTTAATTTCTTCCGATTTAGACAGATGAAAATAAAATATAAGATTACAAGAAAACCTTATTATAAAAGAAAACAAGAGTCAGAACATCACCAGATAAAAATTGTAATAAAACAGTCTAAAATCCGTTTCTGTATTTATATAATCATATTAATCACAAAATTACAAAAGGGTGATGACAACAATTAGCATGTTGTAAAAAGGGTCATTGAAGAACATACCTATCATCTCTTGTACTCTTTACCTCCGCTACCGACTGTTCAAAATTCGCTAAGACATGCTTATATTAGTTGAAGACTTACTTCATCTTAGCGATCTCCGCCTTTAAAGAAGAGTCTAACTAGACTAGTTGATTTTCTCCAACACTTTCGACCGCTTCAACTGTAGATTACTCCTTCTTATGCCGCTTACTCCTTTTCTTCTTAGCGGATGGCATGTTGATGACTAAATCCTTTATAGTGGGATTCATCCTGACTTCCAATCGTGAGTCTATAACTAGCTTTGTGTGGAACTTAGTTGCTAGAAGGTGCGCAAGGACCCTTTCCTCCTTATTCGCAGGAAAGCCTACCATGTTGCTCGAATAACTAGTCTCACTAGACTTAGCTTTGTCCATGTATCTCAGGTTGGGGATACCAACATGTTTCTTTACAAAGAGAAGGAAGTTGAGCAGCTTGAAGATTACTATGGTTATGGATATGCAAATATCTTCATACTTGGGGAGTGGTAATTATAGAACTCCATTTATGAAGCGCAGACAGATTACGTACAAAGAGAGTTGGGTTTCCATGCTCGGCCAATCCATTTCGAATGATTAGCTTTTGAGTTAGTTACATGGCAGCATTCAGCTAATGTCACACAACTGTGAAGTACCGAACGAATGAAGCAGGGTGATCTGACTAGCCGTCACCCGCTCCATGAGTGGTGGATTTGACATGTTGAGACACGTAATACCACGTCTTGGTGAAAGTGGTTTCAAAAAAACCACCTTCTTGCACAAGTGTATCTCAGAAGGAATTGTGTGTTAGCATTCTCGAGACTTGGGTATTATCTAGAATTGTCATGGTGATAACACTAGGAAACCGAGAGTGATAATGCTGATGTGTATGTTGAATCGAAATGGTGCATATTCTCATGAATTACTGATTTGTTAGTCTGATTAGTTTCGATGGCTGCACGTTTTGCAGAATTAACAACAACTCGGTCAGGTCAGACCAGTGCAGAGTCCGTAAGAATGGAAGAGGCATAGGGGAATTACAGTCATCCAAAGAAGAGAAGAGGGATGTATGTCCATTTGGGCATGGAAGGAACAAACTCCAATGGACATGGAGAAGAAAGGAATGAAGATATGAATATGGCTGAGACCATTAAGAATTTTCTGAAGGATGTCCAAAGCCATAAAGATGATAATGAAAGGATTATGAAAGCCAAAGAGTAGCAGGATGACTTCAACATGAAGTTATTGAAAATTATGAACATAATAGAAAAGAAATTGGAAAAATAAAGTGACTCAAGAAAATTTGAAAGTCACAAACCTTCGGATGAGAAAAAGAGATCAGGAAATGTTAGCAGACACCACCATCACTCTTGAAAGCATTCCAAGAAAAGAGCAGGTAGCAACATAAGTCCATCCCCTATTAGACATCACAAGAGGTCTGGGGTGGATGAGCTACGAGGAGAAATGAACAAAATTAAACCTCCTACATTTGATGGTGAGAACATGAAGGATGAAGATGCCGAAACATGGTTTCTAGGCATGAGGAAGTATTTTCAATTGCATAATTATTCTTCTCATGCTGAAGGTAGAATCACTATCTATAAACTCAAAGGAAAGGCTTCCATGTGGTGGGATCAACTTGTGCAGGTACAACACATTGTAGAGAAAAGTGTTACTTGGAGAGAATTCAAGAAGTATTTTGAGAAGAAGTACTTGACCAAGATATGCTATGACAAGAAAATGAAAGAGTTCTTTGAACTCAAGATTGGAAGTATGACCATAGATGAATATGAAAGAAGGTTTCTAGAACTGTTAAAGTATGTCTCTTTCATTAAGGATGAGACAATCAAGATTCAAAGGTATTTAAGTGGATTTCCATCATTCATCAGTGACAAAATATAGTATGATGATCCCAAGACATTAGAAGAGACCATAAGGAGAGCTAAATTCTTATATGACTAGCTGAAAGCAAGACCAGCTTTCCAAAAGGCTTGGGAAGACAATAAGAAATTCAAGATGGATCAGAGGAAGAATGGATCTAAGCCACCATTCTTCATAAATAATCCACAATGGCAGCAAACGCATAAGGAAACCAAAGTGATTGACACATGGAGTCAAGGGCCAAGACAACCACCTATGCAATGTTGGGGTTGTAAAGGAGACCATAGGTTCAGAGATTGTCCTCACAGAGGCAAAAAAGGTAGGGTTGTTCACAATGTACAACGAGCTAAGACAATAGAGGACATGGGCATAACTGTGCCAAGGATTTATGCAGCCCCAGACAATAAGCAAGTCGAGTATCAGTCCAACATGATTGAAGTGGAAGGTATGATCAACAACCAAACCCTTGCTATTTTAATTGATTTAGGAGCTAGCCATAGTTATATAGACCCTAATATGGTGGAAAGTTTGCAATTGCCAAGAAGAAAGCATGGGAAATCCTAGTTGGTGCATCTAGCTATAGGAGCCAGAAGAAAAGTTAATGAGATGGTTAAGTCCTACCTCATAGACATGAATGGACTAAATACCAGGGCAGATTTGAACATCTTACCCTTAGGTTCCTATGACTATTTAATTGGGATGGATTGGTTTTACCCACATCATGCTCTATTGGATTTTCATAACAAAGCATTCACTTGCTTGGATGAAGAAGGGAACCAAAGGAAAGTGCAGGGAATTCCCAGGGTAGTAATCATTAGAGACATTTCAGCATTACAGCTAAAGAAATATTATATAAGAGGATGTCAAATATTTGCAACTCATATGGAGGAGACACCTGAAGATAAGGTGCCAAATTTGGAGGATTATGCAGTCTTGAAAGAGTTTGAATATTTATTCAAGGAAGTACCAGGACTACCCCCAAGGAGAGACATTGATTTCTCTATAGATTTGATGCCTGGAGCAGCGCCAGTGTCAAAGACTCCTTATAGAATGAGTACACCAGAATTGAAGGAGTTGCAAATGCATCTTGAAGAACTTTTGAAGAAGGGGTATATACGCCCAAGTGTATCACCTTGGGGTGCCCCACTCATGTTTGTGAAAAATAAATATGGAACGTTAAGATTGTGCATTGACTTTAGACAATTGAATAAAGTGACTGTTAAGAACAAATATCCTCTACCAAGGATGGATGACCTCTTTGATCAATTGAAGGATGCAAGGATATTTTCAAAGATAGATCTCAAATCAGGATACCATCAGGTAAGAATTAAAGAAGAAGATATTAGCAAGACCACCTTCAGGACAAGGTATGGTCATTACGAGTTCACAGTGGTACCATTTGGATTGTCAAATGCACAAACTGTTTTCATGTGCTTAATGAATGGTGTTTTCTGAGAGTATTTGGACAAGTTTGTCATTGTCTTTTTGGATGCCATTCTTATATATTCCAAGTTAGAGGAAGAGCATGAACATCATTTGAGGATGGTGTTGCAAGTATTAAGGGAACATCAGTTGTATGCCAAATTGAGCAAGTGCTCATTTTATCAGAAACAAATTCGTTATTTGGGGCATATCATCTCAAAAGATGGGATAACAGTGGAACTTGAGAAGGTAGAAGCGATTAGAGAATGGTCAACACCAAAGAATGTGACAGAGGTCAGATCTTTCATGGGACTTGCAGGTTACTACAGGAGATTCATTGGAGGATTCTCAAATATAGCACACCCAATCACTTCCTTGCAAAGAAAAGGTATGAAGTTTCAGTGGACGTTGGGTTGTGAAAGGAGTTTCCAACATTTGAAACAATTATTGACAAGTGCTCCAATACTAAGGATTGCAGACCCAAATGAAGATTTCATTGTATGCACAGATGAATGTAATGAATGAATGGGTGGAGTCCTCAGTCAAAATGGATTCGTGATATGTTATGAATCAAGGAAGTTGAAAGAGCATGAAATAAACTATGCCACTCATGATTTGGAGTTGGCAGCCATAGTACATGCCCTGAGGAAATGGAGACACTACCTCATGGGAAAGAGGTTTGAGCTAAGAATAGACCACAATGGCCTACAATATTTATTTGATCAGCCAAATCTAAATGCTAGGCAAAACAAATGGTTATAATTTCTAAGTGAATATAACTTTGATATAAATCATATCAAAGGGAAAGAAAATAAAGTGGCTGATGCACTCAACAGGAGGGTGCATGAACTACGTGCTACAACCATTAGCATGTATCAAACTAATGTTAAAAGAAAAATTCCGGAGGCTGCAAATACAGATCTACAGTACAGAGAATTGGTAGAAATTCTACAACAGGGTAAGATACTTTGGAAGATGAATATTTATAAGTTGGGAGTAGATGGAATACTACTGCACAAGAACAAAATTTTTGTACCAAATGTCCAGGACTTGAAACGTATAATTTTGCATGAGATGCATAATGCTCCTTATGCAGGGCACCCTAGATATCAGAAAACCATAGCAGTGGTCAAGAGCCAATACTTTTGGTTAGGTATGAAGAGAGAAATTGCAGGATACATCACTAGGTGTAAGGAATGCCAGAAAGTTAAAATAGAGCATAGGCACCTAGCAGGATTGCTGCAACCTTTGCCCATTCCTGAATGGAAGTGGGAAGTGGTGACAATGGATTTTATTATGGGATTGCCCAAAACAGGCAAGCTACATGATTCGATTATGGTAGTGGTGGACAAGATTACAAAAGATGCCCATTTTATTCCACTAAAAACTACTCACAAAGCAACAGATGTTGCTGATATTTTCATGAAGGAAGTGGCACGATTGCATGGAATTCCTAAATCGATTGTGTCTGATAGAGACCCAAAATTCACCTCAAATTTCTGGAAAGGATTGTTGAAAGGATTCATAACAAATTTGAACTTTAGTACAACTTACCATCCTGAGACTGATGGACATACATAGAGGGTGAATAGAGTGATAGAAGATATGTTGAGAATTCATGTGATGGATAAACCATCAAAATGGGAAGACTACCTACATTTAGTAGAATTCACTTATAACAATGGGTATCATGCATCATTGAAAATGAGCCCATTTGAAGCACTTTACGACATAAGGTGCAACACTCTAGTAAGCTGGGATAACCCAGCTAATAGAATAATAGTCAGGCCAGAACTGATCAAGGAGATGGAGGACCAAATGTTAAAAATTAAGCAGAATTTGAAAGGTGCCCAAGACAGACATAAAAGTTATGCTGATAAAAACATAATCCACAGAGAATTCAAAGTGGGTGATCATGTTTTCCTAAAAGTGAAAGCTAAAAGGAGCTCCTTGAAGCTGGGAAGCTACGCCAAGTTAGCAACAAGATTTTGTGGACCATTTGAAATCCTAGAGAGGATTGGTCTAGTTGCTTATATGATTGCATTGCCTGCATCTATGTCTGTTCATAATGTCTTCCTGTATCATTGCTAAAGAAATATATACCCGATTCTAATCATGTTATTGATTGGAATGTTATTCAGGTGGAGAAAGAAGGCGCTTTCCAAGTGCATCCGATGTGCATCCTAGATCGAAAAATAAAACAACTCCAGAATCGAGCCATAGGTCTTGTAAAGGTACAATGAACTTGGTACGGACATGAAGACGCTACTTGGGAGCATGAGGATGCAATGTGAGCAAAATACCTGCATCTTTTTGAAGAATTTTGAGAATTTTGTTGTATATGGGTACATGATGCACTGAGGATAGTGCATAAATAAGGGGAGAGGATTCTAATATCCCTCGACCAAACCCAAATGTAAATATAATCCAAGTATATTTAAGCTAGTGAGATGTTTAGAGATCATTTTTGTAATACACCTTTCATGGCATGGTGCACGCATATACTGTGCAGTAAAGGGATGTAATGTGCACATTTCTGAATACCGCACGCAGTAACTAAGGTGTGTGCAACCTTAAAGATACAGGATACAATGCATAGTAACTAAGTGTGCACAATATTAAGGTCAACGAACCTTTGTGTATCTAATATGCATTATAGGCTGGTGAGCCAGTATTATAAGCCGAAATGCTTATGTCTTGGAATTAGGCTAGCGCGCCTAGATGTTAAAGGCTATAACACCTTCTTTGTACATGACTCATAATTAATATAAAATACATCACTGCGCACAAACCGACCATGATAAAAGAGTTGGGGGATTGAACTTCACCAGTTAGGGAAAGGGAGGGCCAAAAGTCAAGGGAATATTATATTAATATTTCCTAAAACATAAAGTATGGATAATTAGTTTATCCTAAGTTCTAAAGTTGGGGACAAGTGGACAAAAGTAACTTTCGATATGACAAGTGTCAAGTTGGGGACATGCATTCATATCGTGGGGAAACTTAGCTCAAGGGGGGGATTTTTCTCACATATACCTTACGAACGGGGAAGGGGGACCATCAGGATGACCATCACTTTTGACAAAGAGTTCACAGTGATTCCAAAAACACACTCAGTTATCCAGTCAGTGACCCCATGACCATTTCACTCATACATTCCGTTATCCTTAAGACAACCATTTCACCCTTCCGAAGCTTGTTTCCCCATCCTTTTTGGTTGGTGTACCTGGTTAGCTTGGAGCGGGATTGAAGAAGTGGGTTGTCAGGCCCGTGAGCAGTTCTCTGAGCGAGAGAATTGCTGGGGATTGATTTCCGTAGATGCTAAACTGCAGTTACAATGCTCTGAGACTTCTGGTCTGTCCTGTTGCTGAATCCATGGAAGGGAAGTGGGGCAGCCGAGGGACTGTTGATCAGAGAAGGGGCACACTTCCTTGGGTGGGACAGGGATGTGGGGAATGAGAGTCTGTAGGCTGTTAGTTGAGTGAGAAATTGAGACAGAGTCTTTCCTGTTGTCCATGAGCCTTATCCTAGATAGGAATCCCTTTACCCTGGGTGGAGTTCAGTCCCATCTCGGGGGTGATTTACTGTTGAGAGTGATGAATAGTGTAGTCTATGGATGGGAGGTTCATGGATGGTCTGTAAGCAGTTGGTGACAGTATTTCTAAGATAAGTACCAATTGTATGATATATGGATATACTATTTTGTTATTTACATGCCTATGTTATGATTTTATCATATATGTGACTATGATTGCTTATGTGCTTATGGGTAATTTCCTATAAATAATGCATATCAGTAATTATTGTTATTTTAATATAAAAGTCGTATGTTATAGAAAGTAATTTTTTGTTTATGTTTATATGTAAAGCTTCTGAGAGCGTGATGTATGTATATGTTTTAGTTGCATGCAGTCTAAAGAGTAAATTTAGGTGGCATTGCTTAGTTGACTACTGGGTATGCTACTGTATGTTCTGTAGTATGGGAACAAAAGTGTTCCCTAGAGTAGCATGGCTCAACCTAATGGTTAGGAATGTTACCGAATGGTGTCAGAGCATGAGTGGTTGCTCTAGAGTGGCATACCCCGACATCAGTTTGGTCAGGGGGATCGTTACAGACATGACGAGTCATCGGTGGAAAGATCTGTATATGGTTAGTTGTCCTCGAAGAATTCGACTTGGAGTTCATTTCAGCGAAATCCAAAAAGTCGATGATCTTCACAAAACTCATATCGAAACTTTCAGTTGAATCAGGTGATGTTATACCTGATGAGTTTCCTATCAAAGGAGACATGTTTTTAATCACATATTTCGACCACTGGTATGGATATGTGCTTGTATATCTCCATATTTTTAGGTTCCCCGCCTCTGCTTCTCATGATGAGTGTCACCGTATACTCCATCAGGTCAAGATATATCTCATACTTGAGGACACTTTATATCATCGAGGTGTAGACTGCATCCTTTGCCGATGTCTCACTCATGAAGAAGCGAAAATCATGCTTAACGATTGCCACACGAGAGCATGTGGTGGTCATTTGTTTGGGCTGGAAACAACCCAAAAGATTCTACGAGTTGGTTATTTCTGGCTGACATTAATCAAGAAGTCCCACCCATGTCATATCTTCTCTCGGAAGATGAGGGCACACCTCACTCCCATGTTTCCTGTTATTATCATTGGTCCCTTCACTAAATGGGGGATTGATTACACTGCATGCAACCCCGCTTCAGCACGGGGGCATCGTGATCTAAAAATGAAGAAGACTTGAAATCTTGAAAATAGTTACAAGTAAAGTTTATGTGTTAAAAGAAAATGGATCAACTTTGCAACACATCATTAATAGGATTTAATAATTTAAGACACAAATAAACAACAACATAATCAATGAACATAAGCACATAAACACAACAAATGATAAAGGAGTTCACCCCTCTCTTGGGCTACATCTCCTGGTCCAACTTCCAATGGATCATTATTATTAATTTCTCAAAGTGCTAAAAAACGTGCTTTACAATGCTCAAATTGACCAAAAGACTACTCCAATGGCTTTAGAGCATCCAAAAACCTCTAGCTGGGATTTTTTGGCACCTCGTTTGGCCAAAAAACGAAGAAGTTAGGCTTCTTGGAAGTCTCCCCTTCAAGCTTGTTGTCTCTACGTCTACAAAATGCACCCTTGTTCATGCAACCTAGCACACATTCTATTTAAAGCGTAAAAACCCGGCACCGAATGCAACCGTGCCAACGGTGTGAACTGTAGGACGGTTATGGGCACGCCAACCCCTAACCGCCTAGCTCTCGGGCACATGAGGGTCATATGACCTCGCGAATGTAAAAAGGGCTCCGTTTTCCAACCCCTGCACTAAGATTGAAGTCACATGGTGTAACACAAGAAACCACAAGCTACATATTTTAAAAACCCCGCATGCACCATTTACCAGAGGGTATGGTTGAATGCAATGTAAATGTGACTGGGGGCTAGGGCTAAGCCCCAGCCCGGACCCCCGCACCGACTATCACATAAATTGAATTCAAATAATTTGCATTGCATATAGTTTATAAGTAACAACGTGTGGGCTAGTGGTAGCCCACACTCTACCAAAGCGCGGAGCCAAAGGGGAGATCCGGGGTTTGACCACCACGGACCCCGTACAATTTTAAACAACAACCAATAGCCAATACCAGGGTGCCATGTGGTAGCCCATGACTGGGCCACGTGGCACCATACCATTGACCAAAAATGATGCCACGTGTCACAGCCTAATTCAACCACATATGCCAATAAAAAATGGCCATGTCATCACATGCCACATCAGCATATGGTTGTACGGTCTCTGCCACGTTAGCCTGTACGGACTGCACAGTCAGTGTCCCTTTTTTTTTGCATGTTTGACGATTCGAATAGATCGCAATATCTCTCGCTCCCGACGTCCGTTTGAGATGAAACCAGTTGCGTTGGGTTCACAACGACGAGGTCTACACTCTCATTTGATTTAAAGCGATTCCAAGCACTTTTAATTTTTGAGCAAAATTTGATCCCCTGATCACACCTCCCCATTGGGAAGCTTTTGGACCTCCAAAAGACTATTTTCAGTCTATGTGAAGATGAGGGTATAGTTCCCTCACCCTTCCAACCTCAATCCACTTGGATTGGCTTGGATTTGTTCCTTGAAGGCCAACTCGAAGATACTCCACATTTCCTTGTTTTGAAGTTCGCATTCTCCTGTCAAGGATGGTGTCTTCATGCAGTTCTGTAAAATATTCTGGGGAAAAATCATCTATAGAAGGGATATGAACATGCTCTCCATGATCATCAATCAATGGAGGCTCATACAATTTCAAATTCTCGACATTAACAACTGCATACATTTGCATATAAGGAGGCAAATCTAAACGAAAAGCATTGTTACCAATCTTGTCGATAATCTTGAAAGGACCATATCGAATCAGTTTCAACTTTTTACCTTCT
>SNQJ01S0000436.1:231445-257113 GCA_010110895.2 Picea sitchensis
TTAATATGATACAGTAATATGATTCTTTCCTATAAATCTTGTTGTGTTTTATTGTATGATTCCTTGATCACATACATAGGTTTATATTGAGTTTATGCTATTTCTATCACTTTGGTTGGTTGTGTTCTTTTGCAGGTTCATCACTGTATGAGCGTTGGAATGGATCTAGGATGGAGATGGCAAGAGGAAGCGACATTTAAATGGTATGTCACCTATCCCTCTTTAGTTAATAAATTCAATATCTAAAACTTAAGGAAAGCGTCATGTTCTGGTGTGTTTTTTTCTAGATCTAGGTGGATCTAGGGAGATCAGTTAGTGTCCGTACCTACTGATTAGTCCGATAACAAAATTGGTGACTCCACTGGGGATCGAATTGTTTCCTAGTTATTCTAGTTTCACTTCCTTTGATTTCTTGTTTTCTAGTTTTTGAGTCTGTGGGACATCCATCCAGACTTTCTGTATCTAGACGTTCACTTAGATTCCCTGTCCTTTTTCAAAATTTTCTTTGATTACAGACATTCTCACACTGTACCTGTCTGTGGACTGCGAGAATCATTGATGTTCACACCCTGCTGTTAGGTTCAATGTGAACTTCTCGCACCCTACCAATGTCTAGCCTGCGAGAATACCTAATTCTCACACTGTAATATACTGCTAGGCTGCGAACTTGTTTGTAAACTTTTTGGATTGGGTCTTGTCATCTTTTGATGACCCAATTTTGCTTTGATCAGTTGGATTGAGATTTTAGAGCCTATATTGATCTGTTTACAGTCTTCTTGACATCCTTTGAGTTTATTTTAGCCATCTTTGCTTTGTTTGGTTTTGAAGGATTAGTCTCTTGCTTTGAGTGTCTTTCAATTACAAAGCATGTGTTTTCTTTAGAATTGTTTAGGGAAATATCAAATTTCTTCTGAATAGTTCACTTTAAAAGAGAACTTTTAGTTTGGGTTTCTTTGTTTTAAGAAAGTTCATTATTTCTTTTAGTGAAATTTTTGAAACAAAAAGATTTAATTTCTTGCTTTATATTAGATTGGGGGCATCCTTGCATTTGAAGTAGCGAAATTGCATGATTCTTGGCATTTTTTGATCTTAAATTATGAAAATATTTCCCGCTCATGGCTGGGGGGGGGGCGTGAATCGTGCATTGGTGTACAATACCTTTTTCTCATTTCTTAAGAATCTTGATATTGATGAGTTTTAAGATTTTGGGACATTATGCATCTGGGAATGATAAATGTTTTCTCCTTCTCGTAGCATAGCTTTCATCGAAATGAAAAAATTGCATCTTCATATCTTTGCATAATTTTCGAGTTGGTCAAAACACCATATTGTCCATGCCATTTTCCTTTTGAGTAACAACAACCATAAAATAAAGCGCTTATAAAAATTGATTAGACATTTTTATATTTTCTGGTAGCAAACCTACATGAGATTAGTTGTAGGGATTTGGAATAGGTGTGAAAGATAAATTTCCAAAGCTGCAAACAAACATAGAATCTTGAGTTAGGGAGCGGTTAAATCCACTTATTACATTTTGTCCTGGGAAGCCCTTCTAACACAAGGGTCAATCACGAGGTCACATTGAGACTAGAAGAGTTACTCACCCTGATTTGTTGGTCTTGGTGTAGAGATTACATGTATTATGGGGGTCGCTTGAGAGGTATACCCACAATGATGAGTGGAAGCCTTTCAAGTTGATTTCGGGCTAGATACCCTGCCCTTTCACGTGGATCGGACTGTCAATTGTTTCCCCATGCATCACTGTAGTGATTGGTAACCTTAGTGGCCTATCTCTCTAGGTTCTTTAAACGAGGTGATTGTGGAGGGGCAAGTCTTCACAGTACCTGGAATCGACGTTGGCCAAACTCACTTGGGCTCCTTGGAGGGTATACCCATGATTATGTGTGGGAACTTGCACCAGGGTGTAATTTCGTTAAGTAGGTCGTCAATGTAACTTTTACACCCGCTCTATCTCATCCCCTTCTTACTTTGTTCCCGCGACGTTGGATTTCATCACCAACTAGTGTGCTCATTGTGAGAAGGTTTTGTTTGCTTGCTTGCTAGATTTTTAGCGTGTGCTGTTTGTTTTCCTTAGAGGACTCTAGATTGGATTTTTGTTTTTAATGGAATTAGTTCCTGAAATGACCAATGAAGGAACCTCTTCTCTAGGGGAACCTTTTGTTTTTCCTTCTTATGGAAACATTTGTCCTCCTCACATCACTACTTTGAGCCTTCCAGGTCTCACAATTGGATTACCGGTATGGTTGTTTTCCACTCAGGTAATCCCAAATGCAGTAAGTGATTCGGTCGTAAGCACTTCCCCCCAAGAGCATCAACCTCATGTTGATCCTTCACCATATTCACCAGTAAAGTCTTCTTTTCCTTCTTCGCTTGCAATGTCACCTTCCCTTTCATCTTCTTCGTCGTGTGAAAGTTATGAAGCTAGTAACCCTGTGACTAAGAAGAAGAAGAAAAGAAAGATTAAGAAGAAGAAAGATAAACAAGGGTCAAAACCTCCAACCACTGTCAAACATGTTGGAAAACAACCGATTACTGTTAATCGTGCTGGGAGTGTTGATGATGTCAAGATCACCCAAATACCTCGTAAGCCCAAGTACCCTTGCAGGCTTTGTAAGGGTAGCCATCTTCTTAAGGATTTCCCTGGTCTACCCAAGGTTATAGAAGTATGGTCTACATGCTCTCGCCAACCCATGTCATCAGCCTCTGAACAACATACTGATGACCTCCCATCAACTAGTCATGATACGGTTGGGAAGAAGAAAAGTAGAGTCAAGTTCCCATGTATGTTATGCAAAGGGAGTCATCTAACTCATCTTTGCCCTCATATGGACAAATCCTTGAAATTACTGGAATACATGACTATTTCACAACCTCAACTCCCAGCCGCTTATCACAATCTTTCTCTCAACCCTCCAATAGTTGATGGAATGATCACTCCGGTCCCTTCACCGGTCAATCCGGTTGATCATCTCGTCAATCTGGTCACATCCTTTGTTGAACCAATTGACAAAGTGGTTGATCCGATACCATCCTTGGTCAATCTCGTCCTCCCCTCAGAGAGAAAAATTAAAGAGGTCAATCTGATCCCATCCTCGGTCGATCCCACTCTCCCATTAGAGAGTGTCACCCAAGTGGTCAATCCGTTTACATCTGTCGACCCCATTTTCCCCTTGGAGAATGAAACCCAAGTGGTCGATCTGATCTCATCATCGATTGATCCTACTCTACCGCTAGAGAGTAAACCCGATACTGCCCATGTTTTTCTCATTGATACAGACTCTGCCATGTCAGGGGGTATTCCTCCTTCTCCCGTGAAACTCCCTCCAAGTAATGAGGCCATCCATTTTGATTGGAGTGTGCTAACTAGACCTCGTCTTCCCTCTCACGTTCCTTTATAGATTATAGTACAGGTTTGTAGTCGAGACGTTCCTCAAACACTGATAGATGAAGGTTCATCTGTTAGTATTTTGTCCTCTATTGCTTGGCAAGCTTTGGGTTATCCTCCGCTTGCACCGGTTACACAGAATTTGTTAGCTTTTAACAGAAGAACTAGTCAACGTTTAGGGACCCTTCCTCAGTTTCCTGTAACTTTGGGAGGGAAACTATCTTTATTGACATCATGGTAGTCCAAGACCCCTTGGATTTTTCTTTACTCCTTGGGCGAGATTATGTCTATGCCATGAAAGCTATTGTTTCTACTCTTTTTCGTGTGATATCTTTCCCTCATGATGGACGAGTTGTGACTGTTGATCAACTTTCATTCATTGACCCCACCTGGATTGCCTCCCTGAATGGTTCTTATATGCAGATGGTATCACCCCCGCCACAGGTCAATTATGTGGCGTTGTCGCCCATGGATTCAACTTCTGATGACCTAGATCCAGTAGTTGACATGGTGATCTCTTCGATAGGGTTGTTAGAGCCTGATCTCTTTACTCCTGTCATGACCCTCAACATGGTGTCCTTCCAGAGTGCGTTTCTTCCTTCCAGTGAAGACCTCTTGGAAGCCATGACCGAGTTTTGTCCCTTGACATGGTGTCATTCCAGAGCATTGTCCTCTTGGAATCCATGATCAAGCAGAGAGCCGAGGATAGTTTTTGCATATTTGCGGCAACCTCGTTAAAAAATGAAATAGAGGTTCCGAGGATAGTTTTTGCGTCTCTGCGACAACCTCGTTAAAAAATGAAACAGAGATTCCGAGGATAGTTTTTGTGTCTCTGAGGCAACCTCGTTAAAAAATGAAACAGAGGTCTTTGAGCATGATTTTCTGATTTCAAGCTCATTTAAAAATGAAACCAGCCTTGAGCATGGTTTTTTTATTTTATTTCAAGCTCGTTAAAAAATGAAACCCCTTACTAGGATAGTTTTTTTTGTCTCTGTGGAAACCCCATTAAAAAATGAAACAAAGGTTACGAGCATAGTTATTGTTTCTATGTCAAGCTCGTTAAAAAATGAAATAGTTTTCCCCCTCTCTATTTGAGTCAAGTCCTTCGTCTAGTATTTGAAGCTTCATTTCATTCTCCTTTACAGTTGGATGAAACGAAGCTTGGGGGGAAATACTCTTAGCCTCTGGACTTCATGCTGAAGTAGAGCCGCTACCTTCTTAAGCTGGGGGCTAAGTACCAACCATCCATGTGTTATGAGTTGGGAAGTCACAAGCATAGTTTTATATGGTTCAAACTTGTGTAAAAATGAAACCACTTACCTCAAGCATAGTTCCCTCTGGTTCAAGCTTGTGTAAAAATGAAACCAGGTCCAAGCATAGTTTTTTTTTTTTTTAAAGCTTGCGTAAAAATGAAAATAATCTCGAGCTTAGTCTTTGTTCTTTCTCATGCTCGTTAATACATGAGAATAAGTTACCGAGCTTAGTATTTGTTCTTTCTTGTGCTCGTAAATCAATGAGAATGTAACTGAGTATACTTTTATCACTTTTTTGGACTCGTAAAGGTTTTACGAAAAATGAACCCACTGGAGTTCCCTTTAAGCTCTTTTCAGACTCTCTAAACATGAAAAGATTGCCGAGCGACCTTGCTATTTTCACGCTTGTTAAAGTATTTGAAGAAAGCGTCTGTTGGGCGATAATTTATCTCTTTTTTGGTCTCATCAGACTATTTTACGAAAAAGGAACTGAGAGAGTTCTCTTTTAAGTGTTTTTCCAAACTCTATAATCATGAAAAACCTTCAAGTTTTCTATCTTTGGACTCGTTAAACAAACATCGACAGGCCCATACGGGACCGAACCAATCCTTCCTAGGGTTCGTTAAACATACTTTGAGGGACTTGTCCGAAGGATGAGCTTACATTACAAGCATATGTTATCCTCCTCAAGCTTGCGTAAAAATAAAGAGGTACTTGCCAGAAATGGTGGGGGGAAAATTGGGAAAGAAATGTATCTAAACCTGTATTCTGTGGAAGAGTCGCTTTTGAACATGACACCCTTTCACTCGCTTTGTGTCTAGGTTGGAAAATCCACTTGTCTCCTGATCATACTCCTATAAGATTACAAATTGGTCTATGATCCTTGTTGTTGAGTCAGTGTTTCCAAGACAGTTGTCGTGTCGTCAATATGTTCAAAATGAAGTTCAACCCGAAAAGCCTTCTATTGTGTTGGCCATTTCTGTAGTCTTTAAGCCTTCTATTGCATTGGCCATCCCTAAGTCAGTCCTGAATCACTTGTTACTCTGATCTACATCAAATCTTGTTACTTGTTTCATGTCATTGATGTGGGATACATTAAGGCCCTCCTGTGATGAGTCTTTTCCTGTCAACTTCAACTCATTATCCAGGAATTAGACTTAGAAACTAATTGGTACCTTGGAACTTGCATGCCTCAATGGAAGGTTTCCTCGCTTTCGACAGTGGGTTTTCATTATTGACCCCTGATCGAGAGATTCCGCCGAATGTTCAACTTCAGCTCATTAATTCACATTCGTTGGATTGTACTAGTGTACCTTGGGAGTCATTGACATTAATGGGGATTTCCCTCACACTTGTTAATGGTATACACTAATGACCGGTAATGAAGTAGTTTCTACTATGTTCGACTTCGACACATGTATTCACATGGTTAGATTCATACTATAGAGTGGTGGAGATGAAGACCCTGGATCTTTTCTGAGAGATTCAGGTTGCGTTGGAGTATATTCAGTGTACTGTTGCATAGATCCACATTGTATGTCTGGTGGCTATGTTCAAATTTGAGTCTTTAACACATAGATCCACAGTGTATTTTTGGTGGCTATGTTCAGATTTGAGTCATATTAGCAGATCCTGATGTATGTTTGAGTAGCCATGACTTTATTTTATGACGTGGATCTTTGCATGTTGGAATTTATGATTTGAGTCATTTGTATTAGTGTAGAATGCCTACTCGGTGATGATATATTATTATGCTTGTATTTCCTTGTTTGTTGGCCGGAGTTTTCGATATTGTTTCTTGTTCCTACACACACTTTCGACAAAGTATTTCATCTATCCCACTCACGATTCCTAACTTCATACTTTGGGGGGGCTCTGTACACATTATTTTCATCATCCCTATAGTAGTTAATGATGTAAACCTATCTTTGCCTTGGCGGAGAATTGATGGCACGAGTTCTGAAGAGAGAAGGAGGAAAGAACTTTCTGAGAGAGAAAAGAAGTTGCGCTCTGTGTAAAAACCTTATAAAAAAAAGGAAGTTAGCATTAGAACGCTATGTATTAGGGTGCGAGAATGCACGATTCTCGTAGGCTGCATCCCATAGCCAAGTGCAGTGATTAAATAAGGATTACTATGGCGGTGCGGGAATGCTCATACGTGGGAAAACAAGCATTTTCTTGGTGTCTAGAAGGAGAAACTTCCATGGTGAGTGGCATCCGAATGGTTTGGATCTTACTTTCGGCTTTCATGATTTAGTGGGATCATCCTAACCTCCTCACCTTATCTCTTCAACTTATAAAAGGAGGAAGTCTCATGGAGAAGGGGTTCTTAAGCTTGAGCTTGAGCTTGGATATTTAGTTAGCTTTGGTTGGCTTGGAATTATCTGACTTGGTTGGAGTGGCTTTGAATTCTTTATCAAGATAGATTGTGAATATCATCAGATCTATGCTCTCAAAATTCTTGGAGTAGTCGTAATGGAAATGAAGGACGGTTGGAAGGGACCTTCGACATCGAGGCCATGGTTGTAATCTCTCTTTCACATTAATATGATCTGATAATATGCTTACCACATAAATCTTGTTGTGTTTTATTGTATGATTCCTTGATCACATACATAGGTTTATATGTTAGTTTCTCTTGTGTGCTATCCTTTCAGTTGGTTGCGTTCTTTGCGGGTTCAAATGTTATTGTGAAGTTGGGCAATTTAGGATGGCGATGGTGAGAGGAAGTGACATTTAAATGGCATGTCACCTATCCTCTTCAGTTAATAAATTCAATATCTAAGAAACCCAAGGAAAGCGTCATGTTTGGTGTGTTTTGTTCTAGATCTAGAGTGGATCTAGGAGATCAATTGAGTATACTTGCACCTACCAATTAGTCGATAACATTATCTCTCTCGGAACACCATAATCCCACACACATGCGACCACAATTCAATTCCCTCATAAAGAGGTTTCCTTCTAGGGGAAAAATCCTAAAATAACTTCTACCATCAGATTTGTGACATTATAATGGGCAGTCCAAATTGACTATGAAATTACAATATACATTTACAAAGGGAGAATTTTCCTTGAGTTCATCCAAACCCCACTTGGCCTCGGACCCAACCCTACAGGGAAAGCCCCGGAATCCCTCTCATGGAGGTGTCTGGAGTCTTCATGGAGTGTCATCTGAGTTGTAAGCAAGGCCTCGAATGGGGAAGATGTCGGGATCCCTGACAACAATCTCCCACTTGAACAGTGATCACAGCAACTCCACCAGCATTTGTATCTGGCTGGGTATGATCCTTCTTTGACTTGGAGAAGAACATCATATTCACCTTCATTCTTGAAGGCCAACCATGGGCGAGAACTTAGTTTCTCACGGATTCAGTCCTTTATTGTAACATGTCTGATTAGAGCTAGTATGTATCTTTTCCAACTTCAAAGTTCATCTTCCAAGATGGATCATATGAAATAATACCTGATCTATATATATGATTAGTATTTGAATGGAGAACATTTGTGAGTTCTTTGAAGATGAATTACCTCCTAACTATCCCACAATAAACATTGATATCACCTTCTTTCCCAGTTCATAGTAAAGCCTCTATAGCAAATAATTTGTTACCCAGCCTCACGTAGCGACAACATGCTTTGTACATTTGTTGAAAGTGAAACAACCTTTTGTATTTTTGAAATCCAACTTACTGTTGTGCAAACCATTGCATACATATTCAAGCTGCCAATTGCTGATGAGTATGGGACCCTGAACATGTATTTGAATCAACATATCCCGTAGAAAAGTGTATGAACCTCAAAAAAATAATGCATAAGTAGTAGTACCTATCAAATACATAAGAACCCAGATTACTACCTCCCAATGTTATTTACATGTTGTTCATTATACCCCTCTCCACAACTCCCAACTGCATATGTCTCGGTCTTGTGCAAACCATCACATACATAAAGCTTCCAAGTGATGATGAATAAGTGACCACAGGACATGTATTTTATCTCCTCATTGTCTTGGGAAACATTTCATAGTTAATTTAGAATTTATAGCCAAGGTCTAGTACTATTTGGTTTTTCATTCTACATTCTAAACCTCTCAAACACCTTCTCACATGTACTCACCTTGAGACAATGTCAAATTGTGATTTTCTGTATCTCTTGTTATTCTCATATAAAGGATTTATTTTGACACCCAAATCCTTCATCATGATAATTAGATAATTTCTTATTGAGCACATTTTATATCCTGCATATTAGACCACCGCAACAAACATGTCATCTACATCTGATAGAAAGATAATATAGCTTCCAAATTCTAGCCTTTTAAAATAAACAAAGTGATCAAAATTACATCTACTATAACATTTCTCTATCATAAGCCATTCAAAATTCAAATAGCACTGCCTTGGGCTTGCTGTGCCATACAAGATCTTCTTCATTTTATATGGAATTCTCATTCCTTTGACCTCCTTGCCACAGCAATTTTAACATACATCTCTTCCTCCGTCACCACCGAGGAGAAAGTTTTTTCATCTAATTGTTCAAGATGAAATCTTCTATTTCCATAAGACTTAAAATAGTCCCAATTAAAGTAATTTTAACAGCACAGGAAAATATTTCATCAAAATATATATACCTTTCTTTTGTGCAAAACCCTTTACAACTAGTATATCCTTGTACAATTGTTTTCCTCCATCTTCTTCCTTCAACTAAGTAAAGCCCATTTGATACGCAATGCTCTTTCTTGGGAAGCCCAGACAAGTTTCAAGTCTGGTTATTTTCCAAGAGATCCATTTCCTCTTTCATGCTTGTAGGTCACTTCCTTTTAGTGTCTACCTACATTGCCTCTTCATAACTTTATGGTTCACCATAATCAATCAACAATAAATAATAAAATGAAGGAGAGTATCTTTCATTAAGGGTCTACTTAACTTGTTATATCTTCTAACAACACAGGTTTGAGGTACTTATTTCTCTTGTTGTTGCACATTTTGATTTTTAAGTGCCTTTGTAATTTCTTTTTCAATTATCTCATCAAGCAATGTATATTATGGTTTTTCTTTTTCCTAATTCTTTCCACATGGCCCGATATTTTTACATGAACTTCTCATTTAATATGAAATATTTACTCCTAATTATTTTGTGATTTCATAATCCCATAGCTGATAACAAAATCATTAACACACCATATCCAATAAAGGTACACTTCTTGGTTTTCTTTAAAGATTTGTTATAATTTCTTTATCAATATGGACAAATGATTCACAACAAAAAGTATTCATAAATGAATAGTTTACCTTTTACATGTCCATGCCTCGCTGGAAGCCACCATCCAAGAACTTGAAGGTCCTATGTTTATCAATTAAAACATGATATCTAGCTTATCTGCCCAAAATTATGAAGGACAACCATCTGATATCATGCTCCTTGCAGCTTCCATGATTGTCCTGTTCATCCTTTCGACTTACAAAATTTTCTTGTGGTGTTCTACTGAACTATATATTCTCTATATGAATCCCATGGCATGAACAATAATCATCAAATGCATTGTTGCAGTGTTCCTCAATTTTTAGGATCTGACACTTCAACTTTTTTTCGTATCTCATTCTCAACCAAAGATTTCCTTTCTTAAAGTATCAAAACATCAGATTTTGTCCCGAATGCAATAAACCCAAGTTTTATATTTGCATCATCAATAAAAGTAACATAATATGATATCCACCAAGAGATGATACATGATCTGGTCCCCATACTCTCTTCTATTTTCCACTCACAAACACAATGCTCACAAAAATCCAAATCAATTTGTTTTAAGATCTTAACAAATTTCTTTTGTGAAGTATCTTCATCCCATTCTCACTCATGTGTCCCAGCCTATGATTCCATAGTGATGTATCCACTCATGTATAAGATAAAGAGATAGGAGAATCAATATTACTGGTACATAAATACAATGTACCTACCTTCTCTTTTGCTATCCCTAGTGATCCTTTGGTGACCTTCCATGCCTTATCTATAAATGTAGTTATGTAACCTTCACTTGCAAATTTTCCTATTGAAATTATATTTTTCATATATAAAGCTTTGTCCTGCACTCTTTCAATAACCATTGGTTTCCATTGTTTTCTTTATTTGTACATTACCCATTCCAACAAGTTTGCATAATTGTATCATTACTAAATGAACCTGTCGAAATCACCTTGAACATAATATAGAAAATGTTTCCTACGTGGTGTGGAATGAAATGAATCACTTGAATATACTACCCAAGACTCCATAAATGTATTATCTATAGAAGAATCAAAGCATCTTGTAACACATCATAGGTTAAATTTGCTTCTTGATTTTTTCTTGTTGTCCATCTCTTTGTTTCTTTGGAGCTCTGTAGTCTTTCTTCATATGTCCTTTCTTCCCACAATTACAACCCTCTATCTTTCCAAGTCCGGATTTGGATCGCCTTCTAAATCCCATGGTTTTCTGATCCCTTTCCTCTATCCTTTTGTCTTCCTCTATTCTCCACACTGATTCGATGCACATTACCTGATGTTTCGCCTGTTCTTTTCCACCACATTTCATTGCTAAGGATAACACCACCAACATCATCAATTTTAGATTGTTTGAACCAAAGATAAAGTTACTTACAACCATGACCAAGCCATTTCCAACTGCGGCAATGAGCACAAGATTAGAATATCTCTGACCTCATCTTAAAAGTCCACTTTTACATAACTTAGCTTATTAGTAAGCGTATTAAATTCATTCAAATGATGTATGGACCCAGCTTTTGACATATTCATATTAGGAATATATACTTTTGATATAAATGGTAGGAATCTATCCTTATGATATAAATAATCTTTCATTTTACATCTTCCTGCTTGGTAGTTTTGGTAGTTAAATTTCTAGACCCTAAACTTTCCATCTTCATGCCATTGCTCCCACTCGAGACAGGAACCCTCTTTTCCTATGAGTTACATTTCACTTTGATACCAATTGTTAGAAAAAGAAATGAATCATGGAGAAATAAAATAAAAGTAAATGTGGAAATAAAGCACATAAGATACACCAATACAATAGGGAACACCAAATATCGTGGATTGTGATTGGGCTACATCTGCAATTTCAGTCTTTCCTTTTTATTATCCAAAATGGAAGGAATCTGACCTATAACACACCCATTGCAATTTCCTCTTCTTTATCCTCAGTATCCTCTCTTAGAATACCATAATCACACACATACACAACCATCTGATTCTCTCATAAAACATGGTTTCCTTCTAGGGAAAAATCCTAAAATAACTATTGTCAGATTTGTGACTTTATAATGAACGATCTATATTGAATATGAAATTACAATATACATTCTGAAATTTTTTCCTTGGGGCTTCTCCCAGAATCCCCACTAGCCACAAAACCTATGAGGGTAATGCCCCTACCAACTCCACATGGATGGGTGTACAACCTTCATGGGGTATAAACACGGTTGAAAGTAAAATGCCTCTAAATCAAGAAGATAATGAAGATCCACAACCAATGTAATAACCATGGGCGATATGAGTATATGGTTGGAACATCATTCTTGGATCATCTTGGATATTGGGCATATTGTTTGAGATACATTTTTTGATATATGTATGAGGAATTCCTTAGTGACACATTGATGCATGAGCAGAGACCATTGTTGATGCATGATATTGTGTTGGCACATGGTATGGCATGTTTTTGTTGATATAAGTTGATGTACATGGTATGGTGGGTTGATGTGCATGATTGTTCACTTGGTTTTGGTATGAGTACATACAAGCCAGAAGATACATGAATGATCTATCAAGATAAGCCAAACCATCATAAAAAGGTGTCCCCTGACCAAAAATGTAACTCGATACCACAGCATAGTTTAAACTTGTGAAGTAAAGAAATGCATACATATTCTTAAGGAAAACACAAATTAATTAACCTCTCATACACAGTACATAGAGATTCTGATTGGAAGCCATGTCGGGGAGAAAATAGCCTTCCTTGGTGCTACTAACTGAAGCTCTTCATTGTATTAATTTCACCATTTTACAATACAATATATACAATATTTTTTAGGTATTATGTGTATCTACAAGAGCCCGATTCAGCAATTCAGGATTAATTTAGTAAACCTCTGAAAATAGTAAAATCCGTTAAAATAGAAAAACCACCCAAAAAAATAAATTTGGAAGTGGCCCAAAACCGAATTGACTACCAAAGTGGACCAATCTTGTTTACTTAGGACCCCCAATCACCCACCACATGGCCTTTAAGGAGTAGATTAGTTAGGATTGTCGAGGACACAGTTGTCAAATCTGATGCACCCACATGCACATGCAAAGAATATAACACATACACGAAAATCTTCACTTTTATTTTTCCTTTGCCTTGTGGGTTCACTCTATTACTTAGTCATAAATCAGGAAACAATGCCCATTATTCCTCTACACTAGAAGAACTTCTCTAAGCTCACAAAATTTGTCAATGAATGCCAGCATTCTTCAAAGTCTCAGCGTTTTCAACAACACCTTTTTTCTTCAACCATATACTCTCTCCACAGAAGTGATCTTTGAACATCAATATGCTTGTCTTCGAATGATAAAGAAGGTTCTTTTCCAAAGAATGTTACTTATGGCTGTCACAATGTAATCTCACTTCTTGTTGTACCAAACCAATACTTGATTACAATCTCTATAACCATATTGCTTCCTTGCTTGCGCCCAATTAGGTACGCCATGTATTCAACTACGTAGTTGAGAGTGCCACTACAACCTATATTTTCTCATCCAGGCAGTTTCTCCTCCAAATAGGTTCAGCACATACCCACTTGTATATATACTACGATCCATATATCCAACCTAGTATGCATCAACAAACCATGTATGTCCAGCAATTTCCATCCAATCATGGTCTTCCTTGGAATCACAGGCGGCTGGTGCTGCATAGGCAATGAAGACCCTCTTTCTTGTTGATGCTCGCCCTAGTTTTGACGCCTGCTTGCTCAAGAAACTCCCAGCGCGTAATGCGATGTCTGGTCAGGCTAAACCATTACAGCCCTCAAGCGCCATTTGCATTGCTTGCGTAATAAAACATGGGGCATGTCCTCTTTTTCCTCCTGTGTCTTGGGACAACGATGCGCATCAAATTTACTGTGATAGGAGCCATGGGCCTTGACCTGTTTACTTCCATGCATGTTAAATCTCTGCAATATCATCTCAAAATGTTTTCTGCAGTTCAACCCGGAGTTTTCTTTATTTACCGCGATTCTTTTAATTTCCATTCCCGAATGAAGTTAGCAGCATTGAGTTCCTTTATGTCAAATTTGGAGGTTAGTTGCGATTTCACCTCCTTGACAACGTCCATGTTATTTCCTACCAACAACATGTCATCAGCATACAACCTTACATAAATGAAGTGATTGCCAAACTTCTTGGAATATACATAGTAATCAAACCTGCTTCTCCTGATTCAAATCAGGATGTAATGTGACCAAACTTTTGATTTGCCACATCTGAGTGATTTCTTGATTATATGTGACTTCTTTATGTTACATAACAACTCTTTCTTCCTTCACTGCGTCATACGGTACATTCATTGTGATTTATTCTTCATGTCCCCATGTAGGGTGTTGTCTTCATCTATTTTACTTCAAGATCAAAATCACAACAATGGATAAAAGAAATCTAATATAAGTTAACTTGGAAATAGAAAAATCAACCAAGATCAGTTCCTTTACACCGGGAATAAACCTTTTGTTACTAATAGAACTTTGAATTTGTCCACTTTTTCATGCATTCAAGCTTCTTTAGCCAAACAACCATTTTCTAAAATGTTTTCTTCGGTGGCAACTCAACTAGATACCATGCCTCATTCTTATCAGGCATCCATTTCTTCAAGCATGGCCTTCTTCTAGAGTTTACTATCCCTTGAATTCCTTTACAGCTTCCCCGTGATTCGGGATCATCATCGATGGTAGATAAATCAAAATTAGAGACAAATCGGGTGGACTATAACTTTCTGGTTGCCTTGTTTCGCTCGATCCTCCTCGATAGTAGGTATCGCGGTTCTTCAGCAGCCATCTTCAAGGTTGATTCATATTTTTGCATCATCCAATTCAAACTCTATTTTCCCAGGTTATTCTTGCGTTGGTAAGAATTCTTGTTTGGGAACATCTTTCACCTCTCTAATAACAACATCGACTATAAACAATGTTCTTAGTTTCTGAGTTCCAAATCTTATAACCTTTCACCATCTTTATAATCAATAAAGATACACTTTTCAAATTTATTATCAACTTACTCTTATTTTCCTTTGGAACGTGAACATAAAGCATCTGGAAACAAACACTCTTAGATGTTCAGAGGGTTTCTTACTGATCCATACCTCATGTGGAGTTTTATCATCAGCGTTGATGAGGATGATTGATTGAACGGTAACTTGTTGTACCCACTACCTCTACCCATTAAATTCCTATCATAAATTGACACCACTAAGCATGCTCCTTTATTTTCCATGATTATCACATTTAAATCCTTTCTACAACTCCATTAGAGATTATTAATGAATTCTTAAATCTTGATATATCACACTTCTTACATAATTCTTCAAATTCATTTACATAAAATTCTCCACCATTATCTATCCTCAACACCTTTATTTTATTCTCTTTCTAATTTTCTGCGGGCAGCAAGCTCTTTAAATTTATCAAATACCTTGAATTTCTTTCCAAGAAGAATAAATCCATTTGTTTCTTGAGAAATCATCTATAGATGAGAACATAATGCATGAATTTACCTAGTGATGGAACATACATAGATCCAAACACATCAACGTATCAACTCAAAGATCCCCTTTGATCTTGTAGCACCATAATAGAATCTACTCCAATTAATTTACCATATGAAATTTTCACAAAAGAAATAAAAATCGAATTACGAGATGAACATACCTTCAATCCTTACCTTTATAGGTAATGTACATTTGAAAGACCATTTTTCTCACTATGCTGATCTTTGATGCACAACAAGGTATTCTTTCGGGGACGATATTAGTCTTGTCTTATTTATTTCTTCTCGGGGGACAATAGAACTATTACACCCATTAGTATAAGTGATTGACAAATTGTACAAGTTCCACACCAAAATCTCCTCGTACCATTTTGCAAAGTGCCTTTCCTAATACAATATCCACACCAACATCATCCAACTTACTTACATATATTAGGATCACGGCTTGTTTTGGAATGTGCAGAACCCGGGGAGAGTTCTAATCCTTCCATATTTTAACAACAACTTAATGATCCATCCCATGATTTTGGCTATCGCGTCATCTCCTAGGAATACATCACCACCATCGTATTTTTTCATATTCGAACTAGTCCCTACGAGGAGTCATATGATATGACACAGTAGTCGATCAACCATACGCAATGGATTTGCGTAATGTACTTGTAGATGCCGGGTAAACATCACCTCCTTATGGAGTTTTGCCTCTGTGGAAGAGGCATTATCGGATCCCTTTGGTTTTATCAACCTTCTTAGACTTAAAATATTTCTTATAATGCCCTGTTTTTACCACGCTTCCAATATTTCCTCAAATATTTTCGGAGACTTAGATCTACCTTGATTTAGATATCCTCCTCGAAGATTGCGGATTCTGTATTGGTACAGCCTCTTACAAATAAATAATCGTTCTCGACCATCCATGCTTTCAACCTCATTTCTTTAGATAACAAAGGATCTTGATAAATCCTCATACTTCAATGCATATTGTGTAGTACTACCAATTGCTACAATCATATTATCTCAAGAGTCTAGAAAAAAATTATATGACATGATAATACACTTATCTTCTTATGCAATGGTATCAATGAGATAAGTTGACTTACCGAGGAGTGAAGGCATTTAGATGTTACGTCGCAGAATATCATCTTCCATCCTAAGATGATACAACTTCTTGAAGAAACAACTTGTTTACCATGGAATTTGATTGAATCTGAATTCCACCCAACTTATCCATAGTTTCATGATTTGTATATTCTCGAGACGTTCAACAACAGAATCTTCGGGAAGAGGTGAATAATACTCCTTTCTCTTCTATCCAACTTCTCCCAATATTCGTTTGACATACGATGCGGTTGTGTACTAGTATTTTATGTACCTATAGGCGTAATGCGGTATCTTTGCATACCGGTAGAAGTACGTATCTCCGGGATCCACAATGATCCATTGTTCTTTGTCTACAAGAAGGTCCTCCATGATGAGGCTTCCATAGCTCAAAGTTTTTTACCATTGAACTTCTCATCTCGATTAGGAAGGCCTCACCATTCCTCTTTATACCTTGAATTACAGTGCAAAGCTCCCCTTGAACCGAGGGTTTTATCAAATGCAAGATAAACTTTATCTATCAAAACCAAGCCAAACCATCAACAACAAAAGCATCCCTCTAAAGCCAAAAAAAAAAAAAAAAAACATGTAAGTTTTAAACCTGTAGTAAAGTACATACAAATTCTTAAGAAAAACATAAATTACTTAATGGCTCCTTTTACACAATACACATGATTTATGTTGGAAGCCATGGGAGAAAACAAACTTCCTTGATCTTGCTGCTTTCAACTCTTCATTGTATTAATTTCACCATTCACAATACAATATATACAATATTTTAGGTATTCCATAGCTACCCAAACCCTAATCGATTAATCCATGATTAATTTAGAAAGCCACTAAAAAATAGAAAAATCCACGGCTAAAATAGAAAAAAACCTCCCACACACACACATCACGAAGAATATAACACATACCCAACATGCACATGGTATGGCACATGTTTTGGTTGATGCATATTGATGTGCATGATATGGTACAAGTTCATGTGCATGCTTGATGCATGGTTTGGTACATGGTACATTTATCAATGTACATGGTTGATCGTTGAGGGTTTTAGTACAGTGTTGTTGAATTATAGTTGATGGGCTTGTTGTGGTATAGGTTGATGTACATGGTTGATGCTTGGCTGGAACATGCTTTGGTACATGGATTTGGAATAAATATGTTGTGATGGTATGTTAGTGATATTAGTACATGCTTGTTGAGGCATGTTGGTGATGTTGGACATCTAGTTGAGGGTGTCCTTGGCATATGATCCATATGATAGGATCTGGTTGAGTATAGATTATAGTAGCAGTTTGATGAGGTTGATGTGACAGGTTTTATACAATGACAAGTTGATGTGACATGTTTATACAATAGCCGGGTTGATAGGTTATAGGTTGATCTTAGATGAGTGAGTAACCCGATAATGATGACAATGGCGGTGTGATGGAAATGACAATGGGAGTTTAGTAGATAATGGTAGTGGAAATGACGATTGTAGTAATAATGTAAAATTATTTTAGTAAGTGATAGTTGGTTTATCTTACACTACTGTTGAAGCGAGGAACCACGACCAATTTAAAATTTAAATTAAGTAATTTTTTCTTTTTGGATTAAATTTACTTTTGTTTTTCGGGGTCTAACTATTTGTGGCTCTAGCGACCAACGTTCCACATTGGTCATTATAGCGACTAAAATTCATCGCTAGAGTGACCAACCACAAGTTAATTAAGCTATAGCGATGAAATTTAGTCATTATAGCGACCAACTATGGCACATGTGAGAATCAAACACGGTCATTGAATTGTTTGAATCCGTTTGTTAGAATTAGATGGGAAGGCCAAACAAAATCAATCCTATCTATATATCTGATTCACGACAAATTTTTCCTATAGTTGTGACAATCATTTTTTATACATTCGACAATCATTTTCTATAGTTGAGAAAATCATTCGGGTGTTCTGACGCAATGGTGTTCTGGTTTTTTATGAAATCTTGATTTCGATTCTCTTTCAAGAGAAACATTGAATTGATCGGACTCTACATGGTTGAGATTTTGAAGGTCAATACTTAAATTTTTTTACATGTGATTTAGTAATTTGGTGGTACTGAACTATTTTATGGTTTATTTCATTCCTTAAATCAAATTTTATGGTTTATTTTAATTCCTTAGAAATATTTTATGGTTTATCACTTTTGATAGAGTAAAAAGATCATTGATTCAACTACAATCACTCTAATTAGATTCGATCACTCTAATTTTGTTCTTATATTTCATGGAACCTACTTGAATATCTAAATATCCTTGCCTTAATCAAACAATTTGCATTTAGGGTTTCCTCCTTGAGTTGGAAAGAACCAACTAGAAGTGAAGAACAATGGATTTTTTATTGATATTGGGCATCAATACTCTTGTGTATCCCTAAAGCTACCCTAAATTTTTATTAGGGACTTAATATTATATAGTGTAATTTTGGGTGATAATGATCCACCTCCTCTTATTAATGGAATATTGTTATTTCGAGGATGAATCAAAGTATGAGGCTTTAAACTTGGACAGTAAAAGATGTATAGAGTACCATTTATCATTACCATGCCAAGGAATTGCTTTCCAGGTTTGATTGGTGTCTTCAAATTATTTTCTTTACATCATCATTTTTATGAGAATTAAAGTTTCCTTCGCAGCTTCTTATGTTATGATTTATTTTTCTCCCCAAAATCTTTCTTGCACTTCTATCAATTTTGTTCCTCAGTTTTGACAACATAATAGTAAATTGGATCGCAACAAAGATATTATTAGAAAATTCATTTATGTTTGGATGTTTATGTGTAGGTCGATGTGTTTTCAGAACCAATTGTCATTAGATTCCCCAAATAGCCAGTTTTGTACGTTGGATATGAAATGCGTTGGTTTCATGCTTTGTTCCTTATCTTTTCTAGCTGATTTTAGGTTTCATGCTTTGTCACTTATTTTACAGAGACATCTTTGTATAATTTTCATACAAATATCTAAATATATACCAAATTATTTGAATAGATTTGTATATTGTATATAATGTTTCAATGGATTTGTTGCAATAGGTAATTCTGATATGACTCTAGAGAATAGAGCTTGTTATGTTAAAGCGACAAATGGTGATTCATGATGATGGGAAATGTTATTGCCCTTCTTATGAATGCAGGGGTTTTAATGGAAAAAAGACTAGCTAAAAATATTTGAAAAAAATTGTAGGGAGAATGGGAACGTTGAAAGGGGCAATGAATATTGTCCCATGGTAAGTAATTAGTTATTATAGATCTTTAAAGGGTATTATACATTAATTGTTTTTGTTTTTAAATTTATCTTTCAAAATAATATTTGTGATATACTCTAACTATATTTTATTGCTTCTATTATTTTTTATTAAGAAAAATAGTCCCTAAGGAAGTAATGATCTTTGGTAGACGTTTTCATAGAGATAATCTTGGAATAACAAGCTAGATGTCATGTGGATAATTGTGATCATGTTATTCCTATGGAAAATGATAATGTAATAATACAATTGATGATGATGGGACAAAATAGGTGATCCAGAACATTTATAATGCTCAATGGATGATGATTATGTCAACATGGAGGAGGAAAACGTGCAGGATGATAATGATGATAGTGATGAGGATAATGATGATGAATATATTTTGGATAAACCTATTCTTCAAAATGCCACTAAATCCCTATATGAAGGCACACAAAAGGTGTTCTCTAACATAAATGTTGTTGGTCAACTTGAAGGTATCAAATGGTTTATCAAACACATGTATGACATATATCCTAAGGTAAGAAACATAATTCTACAGTTTTATGCAATTTTCAACTTTATTTTATTTTATTTTCAGTCTCAATTGATGTCTAAATTAAGGATGCAAATATTATTTATAATAGTTAATTTAATTTTCATTATTGATTTTTTGTATATTGTTGTTGTAAGGATTATTAGGTGAATATTTCTTACCATCACCAAATAAGTTACCTCTGCTCTGAGAATTATCTGCCATTCAGAAAGAAATTGGAATGGAATATCAGTTTATTGATGCATGCCCCAATGATCTTATCACATATTATGGACAATATCATATGAATTGAATTGGCATAATGTCAAATCAATAGATATCAAAATTGATCAGTTAACAAAAAGGTGCCCCACAAGGTTCTTCATTATATTCCCATAATTCCACACACATAGCATTATTTAGATGTTGGAACACTTACAGGTTATGGATTACCATGCAAATAATAAAAAGTGAAGATGATATTCTTCAGGAATGCTGTAGATGGTTCTTTATATATAAAAATATCGAAGAAATATGGCCAATGTTTAAAGAGAAAGAACCTCATAATGTTAGGATTTCATTAGGTGATGGAGTGTAAAATCCATTTAGTGAGCTCAGTATATCTACTGGTGTGAACTATTTTTGTTTATAAACAATAACCTTCCTCCTTGGATGTCAATAAGAGAGACCACACAATGGTGGAAATGATTGTTCGGGTATATTTTTATAATGATATTGTTTTTTAGTGTTTTAACATTTCATTTGTCTTGTTCATTTCACAATTTCATATATGTATAAAAGGTGCAGTAATTATGTGTATTTTTTAACCATTTAGGAAAGTACCCGGGGTAAGAATATGAGAATGTATATAGTGAGCACATTTGTGTCGATATTTAAATTTATGGGGCTGACATATCCACTATGTATGACATCTAGACCAATAGGTCAAAGAGGATTTCAATTCCATAGGATTCTTACATGGACAATTCACGATGCACAGGGAATAACAAATTTTTTGTGGTATATAACCTGTATTGCACATAAATAAGTTAGATGTTGATGATGGCATTATAATGTTTGTTTTAAATAATTGCTTGTTATATAACCAATGCTGCCATTGAAGTATCTTGTAGATCTTCAAACAAATGGTAAATTTGCATGTCTAGTTTGTTCTCCTAGGATGAGATCTTGTCGTTCAAAAGTTGGAAAGGAGGTGTTTGATGAATAGGCACTTTCTCCCTAAGAACCATAGGTATCAATCTTAAGATAAACATATTTTCAATGGGAAGAGGAGAGTGGGATAAAACCACGAAGAATGACACCACACCTATGGAAGTTAGAATATAGCAGGATCAAATAGTCAATGTAAGTCAATCTTCATCATTGTATGAAATATATTACATTTTTAATTGTGTTGAATTCTCATGTCTATTGTGTATAATATCCCTGTTGCCAATTTTAATAGCTGCATGGTCTCAGGAGGTGAGTGTTTCCCACTGAGGGAATGAAAAAGTTTCCCAAGCAATTAAGTGGGTTGCCTACTATTAGAAACTAGAAATAACTCATTTATTTGACACAATGCATATCAGGAATAACATAACAAAATTGTTATGAAGAATATTAGATGGAAAATGAAAAAGAAAACATTTCTAAAATTTTGTAGTGACATTCGAGAAGCCAATCATGCTGATACTAAATATTGTGTGATTTAAATAGGACTAATGGAGTTGATTGAAATAACCTCCCATGGTTATTTAAAGAAGATAGAAAACAATGTTATAAAGATCTCGATTAAAAAGGTATATTTCCAATAAGTTGCTTCAAACATCAAGAACATCAACAAAAGGTATATTTGGCGGTTAAAAACTCATGATTATGCCTTCATCAAGAGTAATTTCTTTAAATTATATTTGTTATGTATTGGTAAGAATCGATGTAATATTTTTAAATTTGTTATGTATTGGTAAGAATCGATGTAATATTTTTAAATTTTGTAAATATATTGTTAATATGAAATCGAAAATTTATTAATGTGCCATTGTTTTGTTACAGTATGTGCTACCTCTATCTTTGCCCGACAGCTTTGACAACAATGTAAAACAAGTTATATATGACCTTGGAAAATACATGAGGTAAATAACAACAGATGAATTACATATTATTATTTATATGTAATAAAAATGTTGTAAAAGTTGTTTATGACATGTGTTTTACTTGTAATATTCATGTATATAATATTGTCTTTGTTGAAACCTATTTTGTTCTTGTAACATTTGTAGGTGGTTGTCATCTAAAGAAATCCATAAGGAAGATATAAAATATTGGAAGAGAGAAATTCCTCATTTAATGTGTGCAATGCAAAATTATCTACCTCCAACATTTTTCAATGTGCAAGAACACTACCTCATACACCAGGTTGAGGAGATTGAATTGTGTGGACCTATACACACAAGGTCAATGTGGATGGTGGAGAGACACTTGAAGTCATTGAAGGCTTTAGTTAGACAAAGAGCACGTCCCGAGGGTTCTATGGTGGAGGGGTATATGGTATATCAAATGTTAGTGTATATTAGCGATTATCTTCTTGATTTAGGGAGGAAAATTAATATGCATTGCATTTGGGGTGTTCAAAATATCTGAAGTGGAGGTCTTGGTCGGGAATGGTAAAATGAGGAAATTGAAAGGTATTATATTATTTGATTTTTATCTATATTGTATTTCTTCAATTTATATTATACCTCCGTCAATTATTATTATTCATTATTCTTACTAATTTATATTTTTTTTATTGCAGCTGGTCGAGTGTGGGATGCACTACATTTATACATTGCTAACAATCTTGATTGGATGAATCTATGGATATAACAATGTGAACAACATGATGGTAGGTTATCATGGGAAGGGGTGGCTACATTAATTAAAAGAGCTCATCGTAATGAAGATCACAATATTACATAGAGGGAGATTGATTTAGCATATGGTTTAAAAGATAATCAGGTAAGCATATAAATTTTTACCCACACTTTCTGTTATTATACAAAATGTTAATGTATTATTTTTTAATATTTATTAAGTTTAAATACGTTTATTAATTATTAATTTATTTTGTACTTGTCGGGAATATTGCAGTAGAAGCACCACAAAGCTATGTGGTATAATGGTTGAAAATTTCACGTCAAAAGGGTGGATGCCACAAAGAAAACCATAGATTCAGGGATAACTGCAATGTTTCAAGTCACTAATGTTTCTTCTAGAAGTGACAAACATCCAAGACTAACAGAAAATAAATATTATGGATATTTGGATGATATAATCAAGTGTGACTTCAAATCCTTCAAGATAATTCTGTTTGAGGTCAAATGGTATCATTTACGGATAAATGAATGTGATCCTGAAAGAACTGTTATTCATTATGACAATGGTTTTACCATGGTTAATACAAGGACATTTGAGCCAGGTCTAGAAAGTTATGTTCTTCCTAGCCAATGTGAGCAGGTATTCTATTGCGAGGTTCCCGATAAACCAGGTTGGTCGTTTGTTAGATATGATCCAAGAGGAAGGCCTGTAAAGTGTAATGTACCAGAAGAAGATGATATTCAAGAACTAGAAGGTGATACAGATTAGGTGTTTATTTTTGGATTCTTTTGTTGTAGATTAGGTATTTTCTTTAATAAATTCATAAGGATTGAGAATAAAACCCCCTAAGGTTTCTAGTACCTTTCTTGGCCAAATTTCTTTTAGATTGTACTTTCATATAGAAAGCATACACCCTTGACAAGGCATTTTTCCTAGATTTAGATTCGTGTGAGAAGCCATTGCCTTTATTTTTTGTTCTCTTTGAAAACTATAGGTTAATTCTCTTTGTTGTTTTATATTTCCATTTATTTCATAATTGAAAAGTCTCTTGTTGAAATAAAAGAGTTCCCTAGAACCGCTAGTATTTTACTTACCAATAAAGACCTAGGATTTTCTAAATGGTTTGCTTGTGAGCCAAAGAGTAAAGGAGATTGTTTTTTATTTTGAAATCTAAATATTTGCAAGTACATTTCATATTCGAAGGGTAACTTAGATAAAGAAAAAATCATTTTATTTAGTACTTATCTTGGTTACTTACTTTCTCAATATAAGTTTAAATTTCAACTAATTGTAATTTACTTTCGTTTGCAAGAATTTTCATTTCAATTTAGTCACACCACACATGCACACATCCCACACCTTAAATTGTATGCTTGGTTCATGCCATCAAGCTAAACCTAATAATAAACCATCTAATCTAACACATACAATCCCACTTGGCCCATCAAAATAATGTTGTAGTTAGGTTAGGACTCTGGGGATAGGCATCCAAATAATTTCCCTTGGTCATTTTACATTGAAACATAGAGGTTGAATATTAGGGAACTTTCAAAATACTTTCTTATGGACATGGTTCCATCCCGTTTGGTAACAAGCGTGCTATTTTAAAGTGGATAATTCCAAGGTTGGGACCGGATGTATGATCGAGACTCATTTCTCTTTCATTATTGAAGTTCCTTTTGTAATATTGGAGCCAATGCCAACCAACCTTTTGTGACTTTTATGGAAGGGTTAAATCTCCATGATTGGACCAAGTTAATCAATGATCTTATCTTCCATGATACCAATTGGCCCAATATTCCAAATAAAAATCCCTCTGAAATCCCAATGTTTGAGGGTAAACCTAGAGAGTATCCCTCCAACCATATCATGCCCTTTCACCTTTGGTTTTCTTCGAACTCCATAATGGAGGATTCAATTAGGTTGATACTTTTTGAATGCACTTTGATGGGCATTGCCACCAAATTGTACATAGAACAACCTAGCAATACCCATACAACCTTTGAGTTCATATAAAATTATTTCCTTACCTTCTTCCAACTTCCATTCCACCATCACATAGGGATATAAATCTTGACCAATTTCCATTAGACCACAACCACTCACATCTTAGAACACATCCATGAGTGACTTATAAGATGTGCCTTGTGAAAATCCAATATCAATGATCAATTTCTTATAGAGTAGTTCCTGGAATCCATTCTTCCCCTTGTCACCAAGGATGTATCCATGACTATGCCTAGAAATAAGGATGAAGCCATCCAAAAGGAACAATTGTACAATATTATTTAAGCCCAATTGGGGTATCTCTATATTATCCTTCCTAATTCCCCTCCCTCTCAGTCAGGTGACAAGGATGTATCCATGATTATATCTCAGGGGCTATGAGTTAGGGATTTTATGTCTCGGGGGATATGAGTTAGGGATTTTATGTCTCAAGAAATATGAGTTAGATATA
>SNQJ01S0000436.1:271297-346196 GCA_010110895.2 Picea sitchensis
ATAAGTCGCTCGGAAAACTCACTCTGTGCAGAGCTGATACACAAACTCTCGACGCTGTAACTTACTGAGCTAGTAGCCATGGGAGGATCCGTCATACGAAATGAGCCTGCCACCACAGCGCTGCTCGAACACTATCCAGCAGCATATCAAATCTTCGAGCAGGCAGGGTGGCTTGACTACTTCCGCAGACTTCTGGCATATAATGAGCAGCAAGTCCTACAGTTTGCCCGAAATCTTCAGGAGAACCACTCTGTCATCGCAGGCGTCCACATACCAGTAACAGAAGAAGACATATCAGAGGTCTCAGGCCTCCCCATTGACAGCACTCGAAAATTCAGCCGAAAGCATATTATCGGGGATGTCTAGCAGAGCTTCTTCCTGCCTGAGGAAAGAATTGTACTGAAGGCCAGAGGTGTTCAGCTCAGTTCACTGCCACCCCCGTGGCCCGAGGTCACCAGATTCATCAAGCACTACCTGACCTACGAATGTCGCTATCAGGTAGTCTATAAGCACGACTTCCTTTTGCTTTCTCATTTAAGGCATAACAAACAGGTCAATCTTCCCTATTATTTGCTGGGATGTCTAAGGAATATGGCACATTACTGTTGAAAGACAAAAGATCCAACCCTGTCACTTACCCATCACCGGCTTGTTCAATTACTCATCAACAGGGGTTTTGAACAACAAAACCGTCCACTGGATAACCCTCCCATAAACCCTCAACCAACTGCTGAAATTCCCCAGGAGCAACAACAACAAAACCCCCCAGACGTCCCCGAAGTACCCCCTATCCTGCCCATAGAACCAACCAGCCCAGTCAAATCCCCTACCCCAAAAAATCCACCACATACCCTATCAGAGTCATCCACTCCCACCCTTCATATTCTCAGTGATGACGCTGGACCAGAAAATGTTGCTTGCCCTATTATTCAGAAAAGACCTCCACGAAAAAGAAAACAAATCGCCCCCTTTCCACCCTTCTTGCGCGAAAAGCGAAGAAGAGCCTCAATGAGGCCACCCTGGATGACCACTACCCTAGACACCCCACCAATTCGACTAACACCCCGTTGACCTCCAACCTTTCCACCCCTGGGATCTTTGCCTATTCCGACCTCCGTGGCTGCAACACAAGAACCAGCCACCGATATTGAGTCACAAGAACTAGAAGCCCAGACATCATTTGTTTTTGAAGTAGCTGAAACACAACCAGCTACCCATCCAGTGGCTGAAACACAAGAACCAGCCACTGAAATTGACATTGAATTTCAGGAATCTGAGACCCCGAATGCTGCAACACCACCCTCCTCAAATAAAGTAGTTGAAACACAACCAACTACCCATCCAGTGGTTGACACACAGGAACCAACCACTGATATTGAAATTTAATTACAAGAATCAGAGCCTCAGAATGCTGCAACACCACTCTCCTCAAGCAAAGTAGCTGAAAAACCAGCTACCCATGCAGTGGCTGAAACACAAGAACCAGCCACTGACACTGACATTGACATGGAGATTCAGGAATCAGAGGTTGAGGGTACTGAAACACTACTCTCTTTACACCAGGAGGCTGAAACACAAGCATCAGTTGCCATTCCTGTAGTTTCTCCACAAGCACCAGTTCATGAGGCTATGACTGCCACACAAGAACCAGTCACCTCTAAATCCAAACAAACAATGGCCGATGTCTTGGAAGAAAACAACTTTTTAAAGTTGCAATTGGAAGCATATCAACAAGAATTAGTCAGGGCAAGGGAAGCATATGAAAAAGAACTAAATCTGTACACCTTAGCCCGAACAACAACCTTGTCAGAAGAGACCACAGAGAGCGTGTGTAAAGAATACATGTGTTGCCAATGTGGCGATGTTTACCATCAGGCTGGCTACAAGGTGATTCAAGTTCCAGTGTCGGGGGCAGCCCCTATTCCTTCACCTTTTGAAGTCAAGGAAGAACCTACTGCAACACAAGAACCAGCAGGCCCTAGCAAGCTCAAGACTGAACCTGCTGCAACACAAGAACCAGGAGACCCTCTCAAGCTTAAGACCGAGTCTTGCATTGCAACAAAAGAAGCCCCTACCTCTATCAACAAGGCTGTTCCGACTGTGCCCATGGAGGAATTTACACCTCCCAACCAGATCAATCTCTCCACTTCCAGGGACCAATCTACTCAAACCTCGCCTCATCCCACTACTTCCCACGCTGAAACTCAGACTTCCCATCTATGGGATGAGCACGCAGAAATACAGAAATGGAAGAAGGAGTATGTTGAAACACAGGCTAAAAACCTGCAAGTGCACAAACAGATCTGGATAAATCAAAATTTCTCAAATTGGGAAGCATTGGACCAGACACGCCAGGTAGCTCGTGAGCTTAAGAAGAAAAACAAAGACTTGAAAGACATATTGGTCCTGGTATTTGATTTGATGTAGAAGCTACTAGCCACAAGGAAGCCATCTTGCAACTACTCCTTATTCCTGATGGAGAGAATCATATGGTTTCAGATCAAGTCCATTATAGAAGGTAAACCCCATGAAGTCATTCAATTAGCAGATTTTATCAAAACTTTTGTAGCTGCCTCTACCAGGGATCAACACCTCCTCTGTGAGGCATACTTGCATAATGAGGCTATTCCAGAAAACAGGTTGCTGAACATAAATCATCTTGTTGGGGATGTTCAAGTTCGAGCATTTACTTCCTTTCTCCTCAATCAATTCATTTGGCAAGGTGACTTTTCGGCTACCAAGCATAATCAAGACAATCGCCTCCTCTGGATTAGGCCAGAACCGCAGAGGGAAGCTACCTTTATCGCACAATATTATGACTTCTTAAAACAACGAGGGGTGACTGAACATGTTCAACAACTACAATCAGAAGTGCTTCAGGATTGTGAACACCTCATCAGATCCATAGATATTCCTTCCCTCCAGGCCAATAACCTATTTTGGCAGCAATCCACAGAAAAGAGACAACAACACAATCCTTTTGGTCCTGCCAACCTAGAAGTAGCAATTTCCAGGATACCCAAATACATCCAGTGTGCTAGACATTGTGCTGAAAATTGGATAGGGTACCGGTTTTAACTTCCCATTCTCTGGTTGCCAATAGAAAGGTATCAAGTCAGTTATAAGCTTCCTAAGAAGGCAGAAACAACAGCATGACAAAGATTGCAGGAAGTGCAAGGGTTCAGAACGCTGACAGACAATACCTCCCAGAGTTACAGCTTGAGTAGCTTACATGATCAGAGTCGGTATCAAGACTCTGATTCAGAGTGAGTTGCCTGAGGACATGCAACACCTTGAGTTGGGGGGGATGTTAGGACCACACAATGTACCTTTTTGCCTATACTTGTTTCCACCATTATACTCTTGATCACCTACATTTAGACTCATACTATCAATTTATCTGATCATCTCAAAGGTATACAACGTCCCTTCTCATGACTATATGTTTAATCTGTTTTTCATAATATTTTACATCACTCTCGTACTTAACCATTGATTAGAAATGCATAAGTGTTCAAAAATGCAGATTAACACTTGAGGCCCATTGCTGAAACACAGAACTATCCAAGGTCGCTGTTGCTGAAACACATAACTGCTATACAGTCTGAGGTCGCAATTGCTGAAACACAAAGTTGTATACAGTCCGAGGTCGCAATTGCTGAAACACAGAGCTCTCATACAGTTCGAGGCCACCGATGCTGAAACACGAAGTTGTCATACAGTCCGAGGTCGCAGATGCTGAAACACGAAGATGTTACATAGTCCAGAGTTGCAGATGCTGAAACACAGAGGAAGTCGCCAGGACCGACGATGCTGAAACACAAAGGAAGTCGTTACAGTCAGCGGTCAACAAGCTATAACCGTCGCTCCTACACAAGAATGCCGACATAGTCAGAACGCAATTCACGTGGCTGAAACAACCCGCGAATTGTGATGCTGAAACACCATCAGCAACAACGGGAAGAAGTTGTTACACCAATTTTTAACAAAAGTACCTCATTCAGCTCCTGTAATAGCATTTTATTGCGTAAGACTAGGACATCCTGTGCTGGTTTAGAAAGTAGATCCGACTAAGGATAGAACTCATATATGCATTGTAATTATTGTATCGAAGGGATTTCCTCTTTAAATGAGAGGAAATCATCATTCGAGGGATCCAAGTTTTTTGTATTGAAGCAACTCCAGAGAAGCGGAACGTATTCTATTTTTCCAATTTGTAATATGATATTTCGACAGATGAATATAAGATTGCTTTGAGTATCCTTATTTATCTTTTCATTTCAGGGGAATCTTGTGAGAAGGGAGGGCCCACCTTCTTCACAAGATTCACCCATTAGTTAGAAGTGTGTTAGTACAAATTCTGTTTATGTTTTGTTTAACTGTCGTTGCTGAAACACTGTTTTTAATGGATTCCGCTTGCTGAAACACTACTGACTCTGTCTTAGTTTATTGAATGGAATTGGTAATTCTTTTTATCAGCAATCTTGTGTGATGATTTTATGAAGCTAAGCAGAGACTGGGTTAAAGGTTCCTGCTCAGACAGGAAGGAATCGAAATATCCTACCCTCTGTAGATTTCCTTTACTTCTGCCAGTGTGCTAGCCAGAGGTTTGGTTAAAGGTTCATGCTCAGACAGGAAGGAATCAAAACACCTTGTCTTCTATAGATTTCATTTACCTCTGCAAGTGTGCTAGCCAGAGATTTGGTTAAGGGTTCCTGCTCAGACATGAAGGAATCAAAACACCTTGTCTTCTTTAGGTTTCATTTACTTTTGCAAGTGTGCTAGCCAGAGATTTGGTTAAGGGTTCCTGCTCAGACAGGAAGGAATCAAAACACCTTGTCTTCTATAGATTTCATTTACCTTTGCAAATGTGCTAGCCAGGGATTGGGTTAAGGGTTCCTTCTCAGAAAGGAAGGAACCAAAACATCCTGTTCTCTGTAGACTTCCATTATTTCTGCAGTTGTGCTAGCCAGAAACTGGGTTAAGGATCCCTGCTCAGAAAGGAAGGGATCAGGCTGCCCTGTTCTCTGTAAACGTCAACCTCACAAGTGTGCTAAAACAAAAACAAGGCTCAAGGCTCCTGCTTAGAAGGGAAGGAACTAGGTGGCTTTGTTCTCTGTTAATTAGAGTTAATTGTTTTTTGCATTACTGTTTTCATGAAAGAGTGTTAAGTGTTGAAGTCTCTGTTGAGAGTAAGGGTCCTGTTCTCTGATTGTAGAGTAGTTGTTCTTTCCCATTGCAAGTGTATTTTAATGTAATCCAGGATTCTTAGATTGAACTTTAAGGATTTGCAATAGGAGAGTTACTTTCTGGTGATTTAATTCAGAGATTCAGTTTATTCAAGCAAGTGTGATTAGTATAAGTTTCTTTACTACAACACTGAGTTGCTTTTGGAATTGAGCATATATAGTGCGTGGTTATCTTTGAAATAAAATACTTCCTTGGGTTGATAATTTATGTATCACTTGATTGTTTAAATCAATTAAGCAATTATAGTGACCAACAGTTGTTACATAATGGGCATGATATTTTGATCTCTTTGACACACTGACAATGTCAAAACACAACACTATACCTCTTTCCAAAAGATTGATGTTATGTTGTTTCCAAAATCAAATATGCAGTAATGAAATGTCAAAATATAGGACTGAGTTAATAAATTTTATGAAGTATATAATGAAAATATCAGTCCCAAATTCTAATCCTAAATTAATTGTTTATGATGAGGAGTGGATGACCTAAGTCTAGGGGTAGTCCTACGCTAGTTTAATGGATAGTTAGGCAAAATATATGATGACAAGGGGCTACTACACTACTGTTGGGACAACCAAAGTATGGCAGGCTGTGAGGTCTTGGAGCATGCCTAAAGGGTGGCCTAAGGGTCAACGTTTGGTAGTATAGTAGCTAAGGTTTAGGGGGATTCTCTTTAGGGTAGCTTAGATATGTAATAGGGATAGTTTACTTCTATTCTAAATAGTCTCAAAAGAGCAGGCCGAGAGGTGTTAGAGTGGTAGGATAGGGGGCTAGAAGAGTTAGCATTGGATAGGAGAACTTGATTATGACCAAGCATCACTAAATTCCTTCTTTTATTCTTATTGGACATGATTCATCAACTAAATTCTCTAGTCATTAAATGATGTGACAACAACTATGTATTGTCCTTTATGTTGCAATCTAGTATCACTAAATTCCTTCTTTTATTCTTATTGGACATGATTCATCAACTAAATTCTCTAGTCATTAAATGATGTGACAACAATTATGTATTGTCCTTTATGTTGCAATCTAGTATTGGGAAACCATGAATATACAAAATGAGTTGAAGAAACTCCCCTCAATAGGAATGAGTGCCTGAATATATAGATTTATTCTATTCTCTCCCATGTTCCCCTTTTTTCTTTGGAAGAACCAAAAAACTTGCTTAGTTTCTTCCTATTCCAACCTATATAGTGTCATATTCCAATGAAAAACTTCTCTAGCTTGGGTTTGAACCACTCACAAAGAAACATTATCCAATGATCAAACATGTTCCCAAATTGAATGAACCAACCAAATTGTGGAACCCATGAAACTTGTCGAAGCTATGACTAAACTTGAATGAACCAACTGATGTTGCTAACGACTAAATTTGGGAAGCTTCAAATTGATATCCGGTGCAATCTTTGCAAGGTAACCATCCATCAAATTCACAACCATTGTAATTCATGTGAGTGATTAAAGAGGCATGGAGACCAAAGTACAAAGGTCATCTCTCAAACCCTAAAGGAAACACAAGGATAAACCCTAAATCAAGCCCTCCTCTAAATTGCACACTCCTCTCTCTCTCACAAGGTTCAAACCCTAAAGGACCTCCTTCTAACTTTTGCGCACTTCTCTTAAAAACCCTAGAGACAAGGAGACAAGACTCTCTTCACCATTGGACTAAAAGATTCCTTTCTGGCACAATTGGAATAGTTGAGAGAGTGAGCCCTAGAACATGATCACCCTACCATGCCATGTCCATTTTTGATAGCTTAGGGTTTGTTGCACGCATGGTGATAGGGTTGGCCGTGAGTGCTAGGGTAGCCTACAATTTCAACATATGGAAACAGTCAATGGAATAGAACTAGATAGATATTGAAACAAATTATCTCTAATATATAGATAATGAAACAGTCAATGCCACTTACACTTGGAACAATTGTCGTAGGAGAGAACCTCAAATATAGAAGAAGGCATGCAATTCTTATCAAACTAGACATGTCAAAGGCATCTGAAATAGAAGGTGAACCCGTGGTTGAAATCGATGTGAGAAGGATATCCCCCTTACTTCATCTGAAATAGAAGGTGAACACATGGTTGAAATGAGGGCTAAATGAGAAAAAACCAGCGAAGTATAGAAAGTGAGCTAAATGAGGTCTAAATGAGCAAGGAATTAAAAAAAATTAGACATTAGGTTTAGGTTCTAACATGTTCAATGGTCTTCCTTTTACTTCCAGGAATATTCTCTAAGAAAATGTATCCATGATGTTCAAGATGAATGACTTTTCCAAAATACCAAAGATGAATGACCACAAATCATATCAAGACCAAAGTACAAAGGTCATCTCTCAAACCCTAAAGGAAACACAAGGATAAACCCTATCCCTCCCTAGTGCGCACTTCTTTTATCCTACTATTAAACCCTAGGTCAAACCCTAGAAGGCCTTCTCCTAAGATCTACTCACTACTCTCTCTTTTTTGCACTTCTTCTCTTACCTATCCATGGCATAGAGAAGAGGCGCAAGTGTATAGTGTGCTAGAGTGAGCCTTAGCCTCCTCTTTATATATTGATCAAGAGGTTCCCTTTTTAGCCTACATTAAAATATAACTTAATTTTTCCCAGGGAGGACCTATAAAATTATATTAGTTATTTAAGACATATTTTATTATTTATACATATCTAGAAGACTCTAAATAGAAGGGGGTGGGAAGACAACTTTATAATATCATCTGATCACTGGGTATTTGGAAGAAACAAAACATCTAAAGCTACGAAAGACAATTGAAAGGTTATTCATATGCTACAACTGATATCAGAGCAATTGGAAACTACAAGTCATCTGATCATCAGAATACAACTGAAGGTTCTTCACATGCTACAACTTAGACTTGAGTATTTGGAAACTAAAAGTCATCTGATCCTCAGAAGGAAACTGAAGATTTCTTCACATACAACCAACCCTTAATAATTTCTCCACCAAACTTGTAGCATACTTGGTTTGTGACACAACACACAACCATTGGTTTGTCAAAATTCTATACCTACACAATAATGAAGGAGTTCTAAACCAGTCTTGTCAAAAGTTGAACAAAAATCAGATTTTACCTTATGAATTGTGTTGACCTTACTACCTATGATTATTATGTCATCCACATAAACAAATACAACCACCACATCATCATTGTCTTTCTAACATAAAGACTGAATTAGAAGGGATTCTTTTGACTCCAAATCTTGAGCCTATTTCAAACATTTAAAACTTATATCATCTTACACACGACACACTCCATACCTTCTACTTAAAACCCCTAGGGATGATACATTAGGAAGTAAAAGAAAAAAAAACTTTCAATAAGGAAGTAGCTAAGTATAAATGGGATTTAGAGAGGGGAAGAGTTCAAATTTTAAAAAAAAAATCACAAGGACAAAAAGTTGGGAGAAGAGGGAAAAAAGGAAGCGAAATCCGAGGGAAGGATGTAATAAAGGTAAATGTTCAAGAGGGGAATTTAGAGGGAAAAAAATAATCAAGTAAAGGTATTCTTGACATATTGAATAACAGTGACACACAAACATAAACCTTGATAGCCATATATAGCCATATATATACTTCAGAATATTCTATCCCGAGGTCATATCATTCAAATTTATGAGTACATTTGACTCCATAGCCCTTACAGACACATGTCTTCCTGTAGTGTGTTTTTCCTGAGAATCTATGCCACTCCCACAAACTACCAAGACCACCTATCATCGAGTATTTTTTGGCTCCACCCAAAGAGTTGGTTGTGCACATCTCTCATTGGATATCGATCATTAAATCTACACTGTCTTGACATATATATTGCACGAATACATGTCACTACAGAAGTAGTAGGGAACCCTCCCTTGGTCTATTGCACGAATACATAGACATAAACAAAGAGAAATTTATCCATTGTGACACCTTCGAGGGGATCCTGTTCTGTTCCTTAGTGCTCTGCTAGCTAGACTACCTTGCCATATCCAACCTGCTAGTTTGTGCGTTAACATTTTGGCGTTAACCTCCCCCCCTCCTGTTGTTCTTGCCATTAGTTCGTTGATTGATAAAATCATAAACATTAAATAAGAGGCCATGTAGAGTTTTCCTTTTGTCAGAAAATTGTAAAATCTTATGTTATTGAATGATTTTTAATTGTTAGGGCACACAATTTTCTGCTTTGCATCTAAGAAAATCTTTTTGTTTCCCTCTATTTGATAGGACACACAAATATCACTTTGTTGTTGAGTTAAAATGGAAAGAAAAAATGGAAATAACTTTATTAATTAATGAGGAAGATGAAAAGTTAGAAAAGGAAAAAGTGTCTCAGAAAAGGGTGATTGGAGTCAAATATAATTAATGTCTTTCTAACAGTGAGATAGTTAACAGTGAGTTAGTTATAGTTATTGTGAGAAATATCCTTACATTTCCTTTATCTTTTCAATGTTTATCTTTAGCTATACTATAATATGAATACCATTGGCCTAATGTTTCCTTCTCCCTCGATGGAGTGTAGGTACAACCAAATATGTATCTATCAAACCTATCATCCAGCTCAAGCGATGAAATTTCGAGAGGGACAAGGGAAAACATATCCAACACATGTAACAAGGAGAAATCAACTAGAGGTGAAAAGGTTAGAAGAAAGTTTGGTAGGCGCATGAAATTATTTCTTGCTGAAGGAGGATCATGCTCTTATGACGATGAGAGCATAGGTGACATCGAGGTTCCCTTGAGGTACAAACACCTACTGAAACAATGGGTACCCAAGGAATTGCCAGCGTTGGACATCGACTTTTGGGTTAATGAGAGGATGTATCGCATTTCTCCGTCATCCATCCATGGCCTTGGTTTATTCTCCATGGACGACATAAAGGTAAAATATGGTGGATTGGTTGAATTGTTTGAGTATGTTGGACCATGTTACACTTATGGAGTATGGTTGAGGCTGGTCCAATATATGCCTAGTATGCGGAGATACGCACTCATCGCAAATTATATACAGCTAAAAGACAATAATAAAAATAAAGGACCGACTATGTATATTTATTGAAGTCCAAATGCATCGGGGAATATTGCAGGTCTTATAAATAGTACAAGGCCTGGGACGACAAGAAAGGAACCCAATTGCATTTTTGAGGAGCGTGAAGGTAATAGGATTCTTGTATGTGTGGTGAAAACAATAACAACAGGTGAAGAGTTGTTGGTCGATTACAATCTGAATCGAGTCGACCCAGGAACATCTTCTTTTGCTACGGTACAAAACCCATTATACCCAAAATTAAAAAAGGATTACTTAATTTGTGAATGTTTCATTTGTGACGAAATTTTGTTTTATTTCTGAATGTTCCATTTGCTAATTTTTGCTCAATGTTTCATTTCCAAATATTTGCTAATTTGTATGTGTGAATGTTTCATTTGATAATATTTGCCAATATTCCATTATTTCATATATATTTTTTTCAATAGTTCTTGCACGTACTAACATTCTTCTTGAAATTATTCCAGAGTGGTGATTGGGGCAAATGCCTTGAACATGGAAAATGCATTGATCGGGGAAAAGGCCCCGTTCCTAGCACCACATCGACTGAAAATGATGAATATATAAGTGATGAAGAGATATTTGATTCTAGAGACCCCTTGTAGACAATAGAATTGTCCCTAAGAAAGGCCAATAGGGAATTCCGGGATTTGGTCGCTGTTGGGCCTGAAATAGATGAGGATTTCCTAAGGATAGCTGAATTACACATTAAGATAGAAAATTATGGGGTAATTCATGTCATCTAACAATATCAATTTTTGGTTTTAAATTTTGTAATTTGATATATGGAATTAGCACATATTTCTCATTGTATAATTTTGTGAGATTGATGAGAGGGGAAGGGGAAGGTCCTGGTAGAAGCAACAAGACTTCAACAATGAACCCGCATGGCCACGTAGCCACGAGGCTATTTTCCACCCCAAGTGTGCTGCCTGAGACCGATTCTATACCTTCTAGGGGTCATGCCACGCCCCCACAACACACGCCAGATTGTGCAGGTGGTGTACATGATCATGGAACTGATCACTCTTCCGTTGATTGTTACCCTGGTGCTACATGTATCCAAAGCACAGGAACAACCACGATATCATTTTTGGTTGACCAAGACATGATTCCCCTAAAAATAGTATAGATACTAGGTATTTAATATATGTCTTTATCGAGATTCTTGTTATATAATTGTTTAAACAATCACATATCAGTGAGATTTAAATTACTAATGATGATGATGATGTTTTACAAGAAAAAATGTGTTCTACAATAGTTTTCATGACTATGCATTAGAAATTTTTCGGCTGACCATTCGACTACGATGGAATCGAAAAAATTGCAAACTGAAAAACCTTCTTATCTCTAGATTGGTTGGCGAGTTTGGTGACTCGTTCAATAAGCCGGAAGTCCTAAAAATGAATGGAAAACATTTGAAACATGTTAGAGAGGCATATAGGAATAAATTAGTACATGACCCCAAGTGCGAACGCCCTTTGGTTTTCCTCGAGAGGGAGTGGAAAGAAATTATTATTGATGCAAGAGAATTAGCGATGAAATCACGAGGGAAGAAACCACTTGGCCCTGGAAGGTAAGAGGTGTTTTCAATTTACTATGATGGTCTTTTGTTTACTTTATGAGGAAAACAATCAATATCTAACATATTTCAAAATATTGCGTAAACTCCAAGAAACTTCCAAGGCAATAAAGGAAAGAAAAGACAAACACGACTAACATAAACTGGGCCAAGGTGGTTACGGGAGATTGAAGGCATGGGTTGTAAGTTCCTAAACATTTTACCTTTTTTTTTTTTATCATCGTCACAAAATATGTAATTCATTGCAGCTAGTGACTAATGATTTTGATATTTCTCAATACAGGGGGATTTGTTCAATGACGAAGCCACAAAAGAATATCTAAAGGTCGGGTTCATGTAGGGTTTTGATGGTGTGGTGGCGCGACGAAGAATCTTGGGGAAATCACCATGTGTCTCTCTGAAGGACATGGTAAATAAAATGAAATTAAAAACTTATCGATTAGTTTTTACTCATTGATTACTTGTAATGTAAAATATATTTTTTATTCATTTAAAATGTAAAATAATGTGTGTCTTTTCCACATTTGCAGGAGAGTAACAATGCTACCAATGCTCCTGATGTATCAGATGAACTACATCCCGACCCCCATATTGATTCAAGCGTTGTTGTCGAAGGACCATTACATAGTGGTATGCACGCATTTTTAATGTTTTTTTCATTTTTCCATGAGTATTAATATTTAGGGTATATTTTGTACTAAATACGTATATTGTTTCATATAGCATAGCGTGTAGATTCCGATCGAGATTAGAGATCAACAAGCTCAAAAACAACAATGCGGCCGCCAACTACTGTTTCTACTGCACCGACTAATCCAGGTATAAAACATTGTAATTAAATCTGTATTAATTAAATTGCCCTAGGAACAGTGAATAACAATATCACTTGAATTTTTGTTGTTGTTGCAGTAGTAGATGCCCATGTGCATCCTCAACCTCCACGCTGAAATACTAGAAGTTCATCATGGCGTGAGGTGTTGAGTACTGATGATGCAACACTTCAAGAAGGCCCAATAGCTATGGGGGATCAGTTAAATTATGATGATAACTTAATTTGTGCTTTCATGGAGACCAAGAAGAAGAAGAAGAAGAAGAAAAACAAATGATTAGACATTTTATTATTAATATAAATCCAATATATTTCTGGTCCAATGTAATGTATTTTGTTTTCCTAAATGTCATGAATGTTATTTGCTTTCATGTTTTTTGTTTTAGCACATGGAGATGATTTTTTTTTTCTTACATTTAATGTTACTGTCATTTCTAATTATAGTTGTAAAATCTAGATAGATTGGGTATGGGGAAATGAGAGTGATGTGAGTGGGGGGGAGGGGCCAAAAGATCTTCCACCTTCACATGGTTGGTCCTGTTCAGTAGATAATAATTTATTTTCAAAACGAAGAGAAGCTCATTCAAGTATTCGTCTTTAGTCATTAATTTGTAGAGGTTGTTACATCTTTAATTACTATTCTGAAATATAATTAAGTCATGTGATGAATCGCTGGATGGAGAGGAGCAACATTGGAGGCACCCCATCACTCAAAGGTATGGATCTTGTTAAGGACTGGTTTAAGGTGATTTTTGGTTCATTTATGACTATCATGATATTTCATAATGAATGTGGAGATCAATGATTTTTTTTAGGAAATTTGAATTTAAGAAGACAAAGTTATGTTGACTCCACGAGTGTTAAGGATGCATGGTAGTGGGCACAATCCCCAAGGTATGTCTCTCTAGACAACACTGTTGCTAGCCTAAATCAATGTAGTACACATTAAATGCGGTGACCTTGAGGTTCATCATCCTCTTCATATGCTTCTTGCTCCTCCTAGGAGGTTCAAACCTCCTAACCTAACCTAGGCTACCCCTACATACCTCGGCCTACCCTAAACCTAACCTACATCCTAAGCCTAGAAATCCTAGACTCTTAGTGGCCTAACGCAAGACATCTAGACCTAATCTCTATAGCTCATTAAAGCTACTAAAGCTACTAACTTGGCACTCAATTTAGGACTGACATAACTATTACAAAGACAATCCCACCATTTTAATGCTAGATATAGATTCACTTTGACGCATTCCCCCATTCTTGGAAGTTTTGGGGCAATTAATATATCATTTGATTTATTGCAATGTCTAGAACAACATACCATTGTAACTGTGTTTGGTTGTCTCCAAAATTACTTTGTATTTTTCATCTAGGGAATTAACTGACTAAAGCCATTAACTCGGATAATGTTCCTTCTAACTAGATTTAGATACTAAGTTCCATATAAGTATACCTTGCAATTGTTGTTGTCACCATGTTTGTGTGGGTTTGTTCTTTTGGTTACTTGTTTATTAAATATTTCCTTGAGATAATGATATAGTTGAACCTGTGACAAGCACACAATTGTAATTATGTTCCCTATAGTTAAGTGCAAATTATAATCATTTATCATAAATACGGAAATGATCTTTTTATTAAATTTGGATTTGAGTCCTAGTTGATGCCATAATTTAGATTTATGTGTTGTGTGGTGATTAATTGTAGCAATGGGAAGAACTTCTTATCATTCAATTGATTTCAATAATGAGGTGTGTATTGTCTTTGTCTAGACTATGAATAGGATATTTAAAACAATATGGTATTAAGGTTCCTATTCCATTCCACATTCCCTGTGAGTGAAAGGAATGCCCTTTTTAATACTAGAACCCCTTGTCCATCTGATGAATGTGTTCTTTCTTTAACCAATTCTCTCCAAGGTGATATTGTTTTCTTATTATTTCACTGTCTATGTCTACCTTTGGTGTCATCACCTATGTTATCCACTTTTGGAAAGATCATGTTGCAAAATTTTAGCATATCATAGAAAGTAGATCATTCACAATAGTTCACTACTTGATTGTAATTTTCCATATGGTAGTTGGTCCTCCAAGAACTGGGAATGACCACTATATTTTGATATTCATTCTTTCTTTGAAAAGGGACTTTTCATTTCTCCACTACAAGTTTCATTGGCATTCAAAAGGGAATTGGTTCTCATTTATTATGTCTTTATCCTTTCCAAAATTCCATAATCAAGAGAGATAGGCCATCTATTATTATTCCTATTATACATGTCATCGTCACTGTAAGGATGAAGTTAATGATACTAACCTTCAATAGAAGGACTATCAAGGCCTACTAACAAAACAATTTTACCCTACAAATAATTTATAGAAAAACATGAAAATTTCCATGGCCTTGCACTCTAGTTTCAACACTTCTAGTAGTTGGTGGATGGGTAGTATTTGACCTCTAAGCCTATTGACAATGTGGATGCTCAAATTTTTGGTCCTCACTGAGTGACATATTTGTTATTGGGAGAGAACCCATTGAAGACTTCTAAATGTACTTGTGCCTATAGAATTCCAACCTGGGTGACTGCTCATGCTCCATCTTCTTGACATGTCGTTGTAGCTTCTAAATTTTAGCTTCTTGTTCCCTGGATTTTTTTCTTAGGCATTGATTTTCCACATATAACATGAATTCCTTTGATTTAATAGTGCCCAACTACTCCGTAAGGGAGGTCTACTACTGTGAAATCTCCTCCACCCAATGCTCTAGATTCACCTTCCACAATTTGAGGCTCGATATTAAATCCCCTAGCATGGTTTGAGACTCATCACAATGGTGCTTACATCTAGAAATGACAAGGTAAATTGGATCACCGGTATTGACCATTAGGGGATTGAATCCAGTGCCAACTCCCAAGTACATAATGAAAGTATGCTTTTGTAGCTTGCTAGTCTGTTCTTATTCCTGTGTGAATGGGATATTTGTTTTTTTAAAAACCCCAACATTCATCTCTCTAGCGACGAACAGGTTCGTCGCTTGTATATCCATTTGGTTGCAAAGTATGTAACTTCATCGCTCTAGCGACTACCTGTTCATCCTTAGTTTGATCTTTTTAGCTTCAGGGTTGGTCGGTCTAGTGACTAATCTTCGTCGTTCTACCGACTAACCGTGGTTTATTGACTAATTTTGTCAGGGTTGTCTTGGTCGCTCTTGCGACTAATATTAGTTGTTAGACTGACTAACATTCATCGCTAGACCGACTAATTATGGTTTCTAGAGTGACCAAGGTTATGTTTTCCTTAGAGATGCTAGCAAGGCTTGTGACTAAATTTGGTCGCTAGACCGACTAATATTGGTCGATGGACTGACGAATGGTAACTTTTCCCTATTGTGAATAATCTTCTTTTCCCAGTCGCTAGACTGGAAAAGATCCATGTGTGGTCGCTAGACCGACGAATTGATTCCGACGAAAAAAAAAATCATCTTGGTTGCAACAATGACCCTATTTTGATGAAACTTCGTCGCTACTTCGTCGAAAAACGTTCAAATTTAGTAGTGTTATATTTCAGGGAGACATGATAGAGCAAGGAAAGGGGGTTGTAGCCTCCTTCTGGTTGGTTCCATAGAACTTAGGGAGTTGGAGCTTCCTTCAGGTTGGAGCTTCAGAATCGGGGGCTTGTAGCCTCCTTCTGGTTGGAGCCAGAGAATTCAGGGAGTTGTAGTTTCCTTTAGGTTGGTTCATGTAAATCAGGGGGTTGGTTCCTCCTTCTAGTTAGTGCTAGAGAATTGGGAAGTTGGTGCTTCCAATGAATGCATTCTTTGATATATAATAAATCATTACGTGGTTTTCTCCCGTCACATAAATTATGATCTACTATGTAATTGATGTGATGTCATTGATGTGATGTTGCTTATGCTTATGTGCTCATGATATACTGATAATATATTGATGATATACTGATGATATCATGTCGATTAAGTCAAAGTTTATATATTGTGGTTAAAATTGGTAAAAGTGCTCATATTTATTCACCCCCCCTCTTAGTATTCCAACAATTATCATTTCTCATTATATCATTGCTGAAATCAATGAAGGAAAACAAAGTAATAGAGGAAGAACTAAGGAGAAGGGAAGGAAGAATCCATTACCTTCTTCATGGAGGTTCCTTTAAGAAAATGAAACCCTAGCCTCCATGAGGATGAAACCCTAAGGAAGAAAAGGCAAGGGAGAATAAGAGAATAGAAAAAAGAGAAAATATGAAAATAATGGGAGAGTAGGGTTCGAGGAATTTTTATGAGAGAAAACAAGATATTTTATTTAAAATAACAAAAATATTCTCACACTCATGAGGATTGAGACAAATGGTCCTTTTTAGCCCTAGATCTCTCTTAAATTTATTTTTGAAAAGTTTTCTTTGATTTTAATAAGTTACATAGGGAATCCGATGCTAAACCCAATACTAAAGTTGGCTCTAAATCTAGTATGTGGAGTTTGGTGCTCTTCTCTCAAAACATTGAGTTTTCATAAAAACTACAAAAAAAATTATTATGAAAAAAAGTAAATAGAAATATAAAAATGAAGTAAAGCCAATGACATAATTTTATTATCGTGAATGGTAATAATAATATATATCATGAGGAAAATTAATTTTAGATCAAGTAGATCCACTCATAATGTAAAATTCCATTTTTTGAATCCTCAAAATGATATGCAATATACTTGATAAATATTAAATTAAGATAAATCTAAAATTATAATATTAAAGTTATATCTAATATATCTGAAGTCAAAACATATTAAATTAAGATAAATCTAAAAATTATAATATTAAAGTTATATCTAATATATCTGAAGTCAAAACAATAATTTATATCATTTTTTTTTTTTTTTTTTTTTAACAAGAACTATTATGTTTCATTAATTGGCATTCTACCGTAATCGTAGTTATGAGTCCTAAGAAGGATGGTGACCCTTACCGCCGTGCTGCATCCTTCTCTGCGAATGTCTTGGGGAATCAAGCCCGCCTGTACTTCCTGAGTTAATTCAGAGAAAGGCAAAAATTGCATAAGTACAGAATAATTTCACAACGGAGCACAAGAGACGGCAGTTAATAACCCTAGGTGTAATTTTCCTCTTAATGAAGGATCCAACTTTTTTCTGAGAGCTCCAGAGATGCTGAGGCCTCCTTTCTCAGCTTTGTTGACTTTCTGTCTCTAAAGGGTGGAGACTAACTGAGTTGTTTTCGCAGTAAGTGTCCACTGCACCACCTCGGGTCAGGCCGTGACTTTGGTAGAGGTGCCGAGGGTGCCGGATCCGGCCCCAGAATCCTTCGCCGCTACTCGGCCCCGGTGAGTCAAAGAGGGGCTTTCATCTCCGAGGAGCATCCAAGTATTGTTTCGATCTAGTATTTCGCCTTCAACGTGATCAAAGTCGCTTTTTGTTTTCAGTGAGCCTCACCAGATGAGGGCCTTCGGAGCCTGGACTAGAGGGTCCTTTCTCCTTGGCTGCCTTCGTTGGTTATTTACTGGCTGAAAATCATCTTTGACTGGTCCCAGCTCCTCAGGTATTCCTTTAAAGGTGCTTTAAATAACGGTGATGCACAGCACCTATGCAATTAAAGGGGACTGGCCATAGTCTCAACTTTCGATATGATACCACTTCCTCAGTGGAGCTGATAATTCTCGTAGGTTTCTCGAGGTTAACCAACATAGATACGAAAGCACTGTGAATCGTCTCCTTTTCGTTCCACATCATCTGCAGAAACGCCAAGCTTATTTCTCCAATGTCCCTAGAGAGATTTTTCCTCAGAGGTGGTGGGGAGTGAGGTACCACTCAAACCGGCTGCATGGATTCCTACCTGTGGTTGAATTCAAGAGTCCAAGGGGCTAAGAACAAACCTCTCGAACCCATGAAATAGGGCCCAGATATGAAAACTAGATCAAAATCCTCTTTGCTCAAGAAATTGAAAACAAAAAAACCCCTGCCTACAGCAAACAGAGAGACGACTCCCTGTATCAGCGGCTCCCAAAGATCAATCATCCATGCCTCCACCAAATTGGGGCTGGGCCATAACCCCGCAAACTTACCGATGAGGGCATTTTATGCTAAAAGGAGGGCAACCTTGCATGGGCCCTCTGGATCTAGCTCCAAAGAAGGGATATCCTCCATCTTCTTAACAAATTTAGTCGAAAGAGCGGGCTTGGAAGGTCCTGCCGAACGGACTATAGCTTTAAAGGCTTCCAAGAGATCTTCTTCGGTTTCGGCACTCGGATTTGAAGCCATCTTGGCCGGACGGCGACCACCAGCGGCTACCACTGCTCCAGATCGCGTGCACGCAAGAGGGGCGCGCTGGAACCGCCGAAACGCGTCTTGTAAGCAGAGAGAACGGGGGGAGATCTATGAAAACCTTGAGCGGCAGCTGCAGGGCCCCTGCAAACGAAGATCAGATCGGTGGCGGCTAGGGTTTGGACCCTTTATATCATTTTTAATATATAAAAGTTTCAATATATTTAATTGAGAGGAGCATATATCCCCACTCAACATAGTGCATAATATTGTCGTCATTCACAAAGAAAACATGGTTGTTCTTTCTCTCGTCGATCAATCTTTCTTGTCTTTCTCTCGTTGATCAATCTTTCTTGTTTAAGGATGTGGATCATAGTGTTAGTTGTGTTGTATTTCATTTTCATTTATCTACATCCATCTATCTTGTCCTTAAATATGTGACGGGAAAGTTTATCAAGTTATAGATAAATGGATTTCATTGTAGACGTGGTCAGTCCCAGTCACTTCCTCATTCAAATCTAAATCTTCTTAGCTAATCACAATATTTTAACAATATACCACGGATATATTGATTATCCAGAACCCTAATAATCACTTCTAATGTATGAATAACTTCTATGATAGATTTTCTACACACACATGTGTGATTATTATTCATTCTAATCACATGTGCGTGTGTGCACACACACATAATGGAGCCCACACATTTTTATTTATTTATTATTATTATTATTTTAATGTAATACGTGAACCTCTCAGCACAATAAATATTAATATTTATAAGTATTTATTCACTATTAAAACATGAAAAATATTCACAATAAATGATTAGTTTACTAGTACTATTAGAGGCACTCTATAACCAAGTATGGGGGAGATGTTCACGTAACATAACATAACATTAAAATAATAATAAAAGATAAAAAAATTAATAAAAAACACTAAAATAATAATAAATAATAAAATAGTAAAACATTATGTGGGCTCCATTACACACACATGTGGTAATCACATGTGTGTGTGTGTGTGTGTATTGTAAATCTATCACATAGGCTATTAATGCAATATACATGATTATTAGGGTTTTGGATAATTGATATATCCATGATAGACTTTTAGAAGATTGTGATCAATGAAGAAGATTTATATTTGAATGAGGAAGTGACTGAGACTAACCACATCTACAATGAATTCCATTTATCTATCACATGATCAACTTTCCATTCATGTAATTAAGGACATGACAGATGGATGCAGATAAATGAAAATGAAATACAACACAACTGTCACTCATCTGCATCCTTAAACAAGAAAGATTGATTGATGAGAGAAAGAAAAAACATGTTTTCTTTATGAACAATGATGAACTATGCACTATGCTAAGTGGGGATATCTTCTCCTCTCAATTAAATACATTGAACCTTTTATATATTAAATATGATATAACTATTGTTTTGACTTCTAATATATTAGGTATAACTTTAATATTATCATTTTAGATTTATCTTAATTTAAAATCAAGTATATTGCATATCATTTCGAGGATTCAAAAAATGGAAGTCTACATATGAGTGGATCTTCATGATCTAAACTTAATTTTCCTCATGATAAAGATGATTATTACCATTCACAATAATAGAATTATTTCATTACCTACTTTTACTTCATTTTTATATTTCTATTTACTTTTTTGTAGTTTTTATGAAAACTCAATGTTGTTTGACAAAAGAGCACCAAACTCGACATACTAGATTTAGCATCAACTTTAGTATTGGGTTTAGCATCATATTCCCTATGTAACTTAATAAAATCAAAGAAAACTTTTCAAAAAGAAATTTAAGAAATATCCATGGCTTAAAAAGACCATTTGTAACAATCCTCTTGAGTGTGAGGATATTTTTTGTTATTTCAATTAAAATATCTTATTTTCTTTCATAAAAAATCCTCGAACCCTACTCTCCCATTGTTTTCTTATTTCCTCTCTTTTTCTCTTCTCTTATTCTCCCTTACCTTTTCTTTCTTAGGGTTTCATCCTCATGGAGGTTAGGGTTTCAGTTTCTTAAAGGAACCTCCATGAAGAAGGTAATGCATTCTCCCTTCCCTTCTCCTTAGTTATTCCTCTATTAATTTGTTTTCCTTCATCGATTTTAGAAATGATATAATGCAAAATGATAACTTGTATTGATTTAAGTAATGATACAATGAAAAATGATGTAAAGTAGTCACATAGTTGCAATGATTTCAACAATGATATAACTAACAGTTGCATTGATTTCAACAATGGTATAATGCAAAATGATAATGTGTATTGATTTAAATTATGATACAATGAAAATGATGTAAAGTAGTCACATGGTTTCAATGAATTCAACAATGATATAACTAATACTTGCATTGATTTCAACAATAATATAAAGGAATATGAATTGATATATTTATTTTAGTGATAATACACTGGAAAATTATTTAAAGCAATCAAATAGTTTCATTAGTTTCAATGATGACCTAATGCAAAACAATAATATATAGTCAATATATTATTAAAATCATATTAATTTATATAGTCAATATATAATTACAATCATATTAATTTATTATTATAGTATTATCTAGAAGGATCAAGTCAATATATCTTCTTTAGATTTTTATTAGCTCATTGGGAAAATTACAGGGCCGACCTTATGATTTAAAGTAGTAACGTAGAGGAAATGATTTCAACAATATTATAACAAATAGTTTCATTAATTTCAACCATGATATAAAAAACAGTTGCATTGATTTCAACCATGATATAACAAACAATTGCATTGATTTCAGTAATGATATAATGCAAAATGATAATGTGTATTGTTTTAAGTGACAATAGAAGGAAAAATGATGTAAAGTAGTTACATAGTTGCAATGATTTCAACAATGATATAACGAATAGTTACATTGATTTTAGAAATGATATAAAGAAATACAAAATGATATATTTATTTTAGTGATAATACGATGAAACATTATTTAAAGAAATCAAGTAGTTTCATTTTTTTCATGATGACCTAATGCAAAACAATAAAGTGCATCGATTTTAGTGATGAAATGTTGAAAATTGATCTTAGTGATGATATATTGAAAATTCATTTAGAGTAATAAAGTAGTTGCATTGATTTCAACTATAACTTAATATAAAACAATAAGGGACATCATTTTACTGATGATACAATGAAAAATCATTTAGAGCAATAAAGTAGTTGAAATGATTTCAATAATGAAAAATATTATTGATTTCATTTATAGTACAATGAAAAATGATTAACTATAGTATAAATATAAAAACTAGCTTGCTATTACACTTATTGAAAGAGGTAATACAAACTAACTTCCTTTGAAACTTGCTTATGGATTAACAATCCATAAGTCAAAAGGATTGACATTAGAGAAAGGTAATATTAATATTGGGAAGCGAGAGAGAGAGAGAGGGTATGCAATTTACTGCAATATATAGAGTTAAATATTTAAATGGTCTACGATTTCAACCTCCCTTTAACACAATTTTACTCAGTTGCAGGCTAACAAGTAGTTTAAGCTTTCCTCCCTTTAAAAAATATTTTATCCCACAAATGATGGATCCATCTTAACTATTTGAGTATACTCATGATTAAAATTGTATATGTTATCAACAAACTAAGGTAACTAACAAAATTTAATATGATCAAATTAATCTTAGACATATACATATAATCTCCAAATTTTGTGTGATCATCAATGAATGAAACTAGCCTATATCCATCTTAACTCCAGATCTATCAAGCACTGAGATGGAACAAATCTCTCAAGGTGAAAACCTATAACCTTTCCTCAAGTTTTACACTATAAAAAAGGTTTTCACCTCAAGAGATTTGATCCCTCTCAACACTTGATAGATTCAGAGTTAAGATGGATCTAGGTTGGTATAAATTCTTATTCCAAAAAAATATAAATATGTTAAAAACAATATAAATATTATATAAATTCTTATTCCAAAACGTATATTAAAATAGTAAAGGGATATCTCATAAAATTGTCTCTTTCACAATAATGATCGTATGAAAGTTTTAAGTTACATGGTTTGAAGCAACTATCTCAAATGGAAATGAGTGGATAATGTGAGAGAGAGGTGAAATAATTAACACTACAATCGTGCTTATTTAGAATTCTTAATTTTTTTTAACAATCTTAGAAAGATAGAAGAAAAAATATTTGGCATAAAAAAATTCAAGAAACCAGAAATGTTAAATCATATTAATAAAATAGTCATTGTTTATAATATTAATGCGAGAAATTATGATTTATATGGTAATCTAGGATTATCTTAGAAATGATCTTAATAGTGGCAATTTTCAGGAAATCAAAATGCATCTTTTGAGGCTATTTCATGCATTTGTTTTGTAAAAAATATTATTATTATATTCGAGGTCTTCTCATTTGGAGGTTGCTTCCCTCGAAAAAAATTATGAACATTACTTTGTTTTTAGATAATTAATATAAGGGTTAATATTCTGCAAGTTAAATACTTTTTTTCTTCCTTTTTTTCCTTATGAAATTATTATTTTTCAATAATTTCTCTTAACTCTGTTTTTGCCATGTAAGTATACTACAAGTGGTACCATAGCTCTTTTTTCTGTTGACACACACCCAAATTTTATGATTACATTTAATTTTAATTAATTAATTTATAGGCTAGAGACATGTTCTGATGTCTTTAAACATATATATTTTTTATTCAATGGGTAAAAGGATGATTGAGAAGCATACACACATGAAATAAAAGTGATGTCACTTCATTGGACACCCTTCTATACCTTTGTTGGTACCCAGTGAGTATTGTTGCATCATGCAAAGTTTTCTCACAAATTCAATCTTTCACTGACCCTCGAGCATATTATAAGCTCCCCAAACATACTTGAAACCAACCTTTCAATAACCTTTTAGCTCTTTTATCGCTATTTTACATCGAGCATAACATCCAAGGAGATCACTCTTGCATATTTGAGAATCGACCCATCGGGTAGAATGACTAAGATCCTCCTTAGTTAGAGTCTTGAAAGACTTGTCAAGTAATATTGCTAGAAATCCATGATATATTAGAAATCCATAGCACTTGACATTCATTTACTCTTAGGATATTGTCAAACTATAGCCTTTGCAACACTATCAGGGGGGGACAAGCGAGTGAAGCCGAGCGGAACCTGGAGCGAGTGAAGCCGAGCGGAAGATCACGGTTTGTGGAAGTCTCGTGCCAAGGTTTTTCCACTGGGGATTCAACGAAAAGTTGAAGTACCTTCCTGGAGACAGCAAGGCCGAGTTCCATTGGAGCCTCCCTCCATATTGAGGCCGGAGTGCGCAGGCGTTTCTGTGAGGGAGAGTTGGTGAGGGTTTGTTGGGCGAGGCCGAGATTTCTATTGAAGGGCGAGTTTTTATAGGGGAAGTCGTGACAGGCCCTGTGGGCACCTTTCTTTAACAAGAAGACGAACCATGGCAGAGTGAAGGGATAATATTGTAAGGTTTAAGTTGCCATGGAGGCCCAAGACTCGCCCCTCGGACCCTCGCATGATTCGTCCCCGGATGCTGAAGCTGCCTTCTCCTCTCTGCTAGCCTCACTGCCCAAAAAGAAGAAGTCTGAAGCCTCTAAGTTCATCAAAAAGCTCGACGATGTTCCCGAGGTAAACCTCCCTCCTGAGGGTCTGATCCAGGTCACCTTGTCCCTGGTAGATCGGGCCCTGGTGGGTCAATTCACGGGCCTTTGGCCCTCGCCAAAATCGACAGAAAACTGGGTCGTTAAGAATTGGAATCCGCTGATCAAGAACAAAGTCACCTCTTGTTTACTGGGTAGAGGCTACTTCCTGTTCGAGTTCAATACAAAGGAGGACAAAGACTTGATCTTCAGGAATGGGCCTTATTTAATGGGACCTCAGGGCCTCTATCTCAATAAATGGACCCCTGACTTTGATTCGGCCGTGGATGTCCCAACGACAGTCCCGGTCTAGGTTCATCTCCCCAACCTTCCTGTGCACTGCTGGAACTGGGATTCCCTCAAGCACATTAGATATGCTTTGGGAAAGTTCATCGATAGAGAAAACAATAACGATCAATATGATTGCGCCCGAATCTGTGTCGAGGTGGACTTAGAGGTGGGACTTCCGGAGGCCATCAAAATAAAGGTTGGCAGTTGGACGCATGTGCAAGTGCTGGATTACGAGCAACTCCCTTTCAAATGCCGTAAATGTCACGCCTATGGCCATTTTGCAAGAGGGTGCCCGAACAAAGGGGAAGCAGAGAAAGGAAAGGAAGATGGCTGGAACCAAGTCAAGAGGTCAAAGACAACTCACAAGAAGACTGGGGTTCAAGGCTCTCAGCCTACCTCCACCTAGAATGATCCTTTACCAAAAATCCAAGGAAATAGGTATGAGTTCTTAAGCCCTTCAGAAGAGACTCCTCAGGAAGAAGCTAAGCAGGATAAACCCCCAGAGAAAATGACTACAGCAGGAATAAGTCCTGAAGAAAGTGACACGGCAAGAAAGAAGGATAAGCAACCAGAAACCTCTGAGGAGGAGCATGACACGGAGGAGTCTGAGGAGGATGGAGAAATAGGAGAGACGCAAACATCGGTCAGAAGATCTGTAAAGGGCCGAAAATCTGCTAGAGAAAAGAGAGACCAAGAAACTTATAAAGCCAAGCTTCAGGGTAGTCAACCTACTCTGGAGAAAATCCTTGACAAAAATACGAAGATGACTAAAAACCAAGGGCAAGACTCCAAGGGAGCCCCTCATCACAAAAATAAATGATGAAGATTATCTCCTGAAACTACAGAGGAATGGAGAGCAAAGTGAAAGAAGAAGCAACGAGAATCCTCATAAGAAGAGAAGCCCCTGACATTCTTTTGATTCAGGAGACCAAAATGGAGGACAATGAGTTTCTCCAAATAAGAAATTTTTTTTGGAAAGGAAGTAGCGGCCAAGTAGTTTCTGCACGGGGAGCCTCTGGGGGCCTGGGCTCTCTTTGGAACCCTCTCAAGTTCAGGTTGGTCACCGAGCTGCACAACACCCATTGGTTGTTTTTGAAACTCCAACCTTTGGATTCAAGGGAGGCACTTAGTCTTTTCAATGTCTATGTTCCAACAAATATAGGGGAGAAAAGAGAGTGTTGGGACTCCATCAGGCACCTTTCAGAGTCAGAAAATTTAGAAAACATCATTGTTGCAGGTGATCTAAATCTTACCTTGTGCATGGAGGAAAAGTGAGGAGGCACAATCATAAGGGACCCTGTAATGGAATGGGTGGAAGACCTCATGTAGGACTGGGACCTACTAGATATCCCCCCGGAAAATGGTAAGTACACTTGGTCCAATAAAAGAATAGGTCCTGGTCACATTGTTGCTAGACTTGATAGATGTTTGGTGCAGATCTCCTTTCTTTTGCTGGGCTTAGAATCTAGATTACATATTCTCCCATGCAGTGTTTCTGATCATAAGCCCATTTTACTTGAGATGTTGGGCCACAATGATCTTGGCCCCATTCCCTTCAGGTTCAATCCTCTTTGGGTCAAGGAACCTGAATTTATGAATCTAGTTCTAGACAGTTGGAAAACGCCAGTGAAAGGTTCACCTTTCTTCATTTGGGAGGAAAAAATTAGAAGGCTGAAAGATGTTCTTAAATCTTGGGCCAAATCTCTTCCCTCCCCTTTAAAAGAGAGAAGGCAGGCTCAAGACATTCTTGCTCAACATCATGCCCAAAGCGAAGATGTTGAAATTACTAAAGAAGTATTGGATAAGGAAGCTGAGCTTCAACAAAGTTTCCATAAAGCATGCCTCTTGGAGGAAGAGCATTGGAGACAAAAGTCTTGGAGTCTATGGCTTAAAGCGGGAGACAAAAATACTGCCTTCTTCCACACTCAAGCTAAATCCAGAAAGAGCTACAATGCTATTGCATAAATCAAGGAGGGTAACTCGACACACAAAGACTTTGAGAGCATAAAGAGAGCATCTTTCAATCACTTTCAAAATCTGTACAGAGAAGAGGGTGTGACCGACCCAAACTCTAAGTTTTTGGAGGCGGTCCCCTCTAGGATATCCCCTTTAATGAACCAACAGCTGGAAGCGAAGATCTCTATACAAGAAATAAAAGAGGCTCTCTCCGACATGGAGCCGGACAAAGCCCCAGGCCCGGATGGCTTCACTGCAAGATTCCTTCAAACCTGCTGGCAGATTGTGGAAAAAGACCTCTACAAAATGATTTTGAAATCCAAAAATTGTCAGAAAATAGGGGCCATCACCAATTCAACTTTTCTCGCCCTCATTCCCAAGGAAAAGGGTGCCAAAGAGTTTAATCGGTTCCGGCCCATCTCTCTTTGTAATATTTGTTATAAATTAATCACAAAAGTAATTGCCAACAGGCTGAAAGGTATCCTCCCAGTCATCATCCCGGAGAACCAAGGCGGATTTGTTAAGGGGAGACAACTTGCTGACAACTACATTCTCGTGCAAGAGGTGATTCTCTCAAGCCATCTTCGCAATGAAAAAGGTATGGTAATTAAACTTGATTTAGCAAATTCCTTCGATCGAGTCAGAATTAGTTTTCTTTGGGAAGTTTTGAAAAAAATTGGCTTTGGAATGGGCTTTCTAAATTGGATCCGTGCTTGTATTGCCGATCCTTGGATCGCCCCCTTGGTGAATGGGAGAGCAACTGGTTTTTTTAAAGCTTCAAGAGGACTTAAGCATGGCTTCCCCCTCTCTCCGCTTCTCTTCGTCCTTCATGTTTCTGTCCTGAGTTTCTACCTTGATTAGAAATTGGTTGACCAAGAAATCTTGGGGCTCAATATAGCCAGAGGGGTTAAAAATGTAAATCACACCCTATTTGCGGATGATACCCTCTTGTTAGGGGCTGCCTCCACCAGATCTACTTTAAGTTTTAAGGAGGTCCTGGACGATTATAGTGAAGCTTCAAGCAGCTGTTTAAACAAAGGTAAATGTAAAGTTTTTTGCTGGAATATCTCGGCTTACACCCTCTCTGTCATCTCCAGAATCCTTGGTTTTTCTGCCTCCCTTTCTTGGTCCTCTTTTACTTACTTGGGCCTTCCCATCTTTCGTAAATGAGCTTACAGCAAAGACTGGATCCCTTTGTTGGACAAATTTAAGGCCAAAATTCAAGCTTGGGGTTTCTCTTGGTTAAACCTTGCCGGCAAAACTGTCCTCATCAAATCCACTCTCAGTAGCCTCCCCATTTTTCAGTTCTCTATTTTTCTTTCACCTTCAGGCATCATCAAAAAAATGGAAGTCTTCATTCGTAAGTTCTTATGGAAAGGGGGCAATCATAATGACAAGAAAATCCCTTTGGTAAGTTGGGAGAAAATTTGCAAGCCCCATATTGAAGGAGGCCTCAACTTCAAAGATCTCAGTCTCCAAAACATAGCCATGGGAGCCAAGATCTTCTGGAGGATCATTGGACCACACCCAGGTTGGGCGCAAAGAGATCTATGGAGGAAGTATTTCAGGGGGAATAGAAAGAGATGCCTGGACACCTCTCTGCCCTCTACAGGCTCACATCTGATCAATCTTTGCCACAAAGCAACCCCCTTAATCAAAGATAGAGCGTATTGGATTCCAGGCAATGGCAAAGAAATTAGGATATGGGACGACTACATCATGATGTCTCCTCCTCTATCGTCCCATTTCTCTCTGCAGGCGCTCCGTTTGTGGCTGGAAAACACAGGTTACATATCTCTCTGGGACATCTCCGAGTGGGCAGGCAACAATTGACTGCATTGGAGACTTCCTCCCATTCCGCCAGAGCTGACCCACGCTCGCGATCTCTTCCTGTCCCTGCTAAATTGTAAGGCGCCTCTGCGTGTGGGAAAGAAGGATTGCCACGGTTAGGGAGTTGCCCCAGGGATGTACATTGTTGCACAAGGATTCAAAATCCTTCAAAATCGCCCTCACATCCCTCTTGATCCTGCTGTTTGGAAAGGGCTCTGGAATTTCAAATCCATGCCAAAGGTTGACTCATTTTGTTGGCTGTTATGTCATAGAGAAATTTTAACAGTTGACAGATTGAAGAAGAAAGGATTCCAAGGCCCCTCTCGTTGCCATCTATGTTGTGACAGTGAGGAGGACGCCCAACATATTATTTTAGACTGCAAATTTTCAAGAGAAATCTGGCAAGGCCTACTGAGCTATTGGAAAACTGATTTCAACTTACCCATTTCTATCACAGATTTATTTGCAAATTGGAGAAACCTCTATCCAGATACGCTCCCAAAGAATGAAAATTTTAAAGCTACTTGTCTCTCCTTGCCGAAATTTGTTTGCTGGCAAATTTGGCTTGAGCGTAATAGAAGAGTCTTCAGAGACGAAAGATTAAACTCACAGTTCATCATCATTAAAATAAAAATCCTATGGAAAGAAAGTCTGGGGGAACATTTGTCGGACTTGAATCTAAGCCAGCAAGACTTAGAATGGGGTTCCTCGCTGGATCTCCAATTCTCTGGCGATATAAGGCAACACAAGGACATAAAAGAGTGGCAATTCAGAGGAAAGGAGAATGAACTATCTGATCTGCTCCTTAGGCAATCTATATGCTCTTTGTTTTTTGATGGGGCAGTGAAAGGCAACCCCGGATTGGCTGGGGCAGGAGGAATTATAAAAAATAAAGAGGGCATAATTGTGTCAAAGTTCGCTTGGGGATTAGGGAAGTCCACTAGCATGCAAGCTGAAGCCTTGTCACTTCTGCAAGGTCTCAAACAAGCAAAGGCTATTGGTATTATAGAGGTCAGTGTCATTGGAGACTCCCAGTCCATTATCAAAGCCTTAGTGGAGGATTCCTCTCCAACAGATATCAGATTGGCAAGAGTGATTTCAAGAATCAGAATCCTGGTGAAATCTTTCCGGACCACAACCTTTCTTCATGCTCTGAGGGAAAACAATAAGGATGTTGATTTGGAAGCCAATAGGGCAGTTCCACTTCCAGCAGGATTCCTCTTGACAAAAAGAAGTGAGGAGTGGGATTCCATACCATAATTTTGCTATGTTTTTCTGCATTTTACTGAAACAGTTTGTATGCCTTTTTAAGATAGGGAAAATAACGGAGATAGACTCGATAGTATTGAGTAAACTCTGTGGCTTCCCAAATTTTGGGGCCTATGTCCAGTTAGTGGAAGAAATTTTAAGGGCTATGCCCGACCTAATGTAACCAGTGAAAGGCATGTTGGCCAAACTCTAATAGAAACCCATACTCGTTCTTGTTAAAAAAAAAAAAAACACTAGCAGGGAAATTCCTACTTAATTGGAAATATTAGGAGTTTGATAGTTTTTTTTGTATAGTAATTATTTAATTGTAATAAATAAAACTTTGTAATCGGTCCTATTCCTCCTCGGACCATTGTGGGGGATGTATGAAAAAATTATTCTTACATGATGTTGATTGCATTGGTGTATCTCTTAGGTAACCCTTTAAGTGGGTCCAAGTGGTCCCTAGTATGCCAAAAAAATGGATAATAGACTCAAAAACATAAAATACAAACTCAATCACATCTTTAGCATGGAAGACAAAATGTAACACCTTTTTCAAAACCTCTATTGATCACTTCAATCTTACTTCAACAATCAATATCATAATTCAAAAACTACATTGATAGTCAATTGGATATTTGGAATGATCAAATAGGTTCGATTGATGATGGGGAATCTTCCATGGGTGATGGTCGTTGCAATGAGACATCCTCTCATGCAATCACTTGCATATGATGCACATATTTCCTAAGATAGATATTAATAAATTTGATTTCTCAAATATAGTAGGATGGGTGGGTTAAATGGAACAATGTGTTTCTATCCAGGTTATTGAGGATGAATAATTGAATCTATGAGTGAGGTCGTTATATATGGATAGGGAGAGTGGGCAGTGGTGGTAATGGAATAAGAAGGTGTGTGTAAGGTACATTAGTCAAGACCAATTTTTGAAGTAAATTTATACTAGAATTAAAACCGATACTCATTTTTGGGGATGCTAACCAAGTTGCAACAAATTGACATAGTGGAAGACCTTATTACTTTCTTTGAGAGATTGGAAATTACAACAAAATATAATATTAATAAGTTCTTCAAGTAGTGTTTTATTAGTGGTATCAAGGAGGAGATCAAAGAACAAGTCCTTATGTTCCACCCCACTACTTGATTGGAGGCCTCTCCATAAAAAAAGGCCCAAGATGCAATCACAACCTAGAACAAATGACCCAATTTTGTTCGATGACCATGTCCCCCTTTTGTGTCTACTCCACTTCCTTCTCAACCCTTTTTGTTCCATAGGTTGACATTGGCAAAAACTGTAGATCATCAACGTGTTGGCATTTGTTATCATTGTGAATAAATGTTTGCTAAAGAGTATAAATGTAAGGAACAAAAATGATTTGTCATAGTTATGGCTACACCAACACATTCAAGGAAATTTCAAGGGAAGGCATGACCAAGATAGTGTTAGGGCCCTACCCCATAGATGATTTTAGAGGATAAATTTCACCACTGGGCTAATTTTCCATCGTTTTTCCCAAAAAAAGATTCGCCAATTTCCATTTTTTCTAAAAATGATTCTCCCAAATTCCATAGAATAAAATTATTTTACCTTAAAAATCGCTAAATTGTTATAGAAAATATATAAAATCCTTAGACATTTGAATATTTTTACAAAACTATCGCCAAACATTTTAAATTTTGCATGTTAAGGAATAGTAAGATTAGCTCAGGTTTCTACATTTTAATATAAATTTCCATCCTTAAAATCATCCCTTCCCTACGCTAACCTCCCTACTTTGGGGTAATTTGGAATCAATTAATTAATGCATGATATCATCTTATTTGAATAAGACTATTAGTTAGTTGGTGAGTGATTACTCAATGCAAAAGAATCATTTTTATTAAATAAGGCCCACTAGGTGGCTGGTACTCATTGATGATGGGACCGCAAGTAGTTAGGGTTTTTTCTAGTAAGAAACCATTTATAGATGTAGAAGGATATAAATATAGATGTTTTTCCAAGTATTTTCATGGTATTTGAAATTTTCTCATTTGGAGGTTTCCCCCTTGAAGAGGCCCATGAACATTGTCTTTTTTTTATTATCGACATAATGGTTTAGATTTTATAGGTTAAAAATCCTTGTTTGTCCTATTTTACTTTCTAGAACTTACATTTATTTTGATATTTCTCATAATTTACAGTTTCTGCTGGTTAATTATACTACGAGTGGTATATGATATTTTTCTTGCATGAGCACATGCCCAATTTTTAGATTTTTTTTGAAGGCTAGAGATGTATTCTATTGTCTTTAAACACAATGAACTATTGTTGAATGAGTAAAATTGTATCCACTAAGAATACACATAAGGAATGCAAGTGAGGTCACCTATTTGTATGCCCTTGTACACCTCTATTGATACTTTGAAAGTAGTATTGAATTAGAAAAAAATCTATATTTGGATTCGATCATCCACGTACCTTGAAGAAAATAAGAAGGCCCCTAGGTGCACTTGAAACCCTCCTCACATAAATTTGTTGATATTTTTGTTGGTATAATACACCAATCATAACACTTAGAACATAGTTACCGATTTAACAATAATAGCGACCTCAAAATGAGAACTCTATCCCTAAAAAAACATATTTTTTTGTTAAAAACACCAAAATCAACCCTCAAATAAAAAACTAGTGCTACCATAATCACCCTTTTTTTCGAGGTTAAATTTACAACCTTTTACCACCATGGTCTTAAATCCCTATAAAGTTGCAATTAAAAACCTTAAAATCAACACTTGAACCACAATGCGGTGCTCCTAGAATCGCCCCATTTTTTTATTTTGGGGTTAAAATCACAACTTGCTTGAGATCGTGGTCTAGACTCCCTTTTTTTATTTTGAGGTAAAAATTACAATGTATTTGATATAGTGTCCTTGACGACCAATGTAATTTTGAACCAAAACCTCAAAATCAACACTCAAATCAAAACATGGTGCTACTTGCAACATCATTTTTTAGTTTGGGGCCTAAAGTTGCAATACTAAAGAAAAAATGATTTAAAAAAAGAATTGAACAAAAATGAATGAAAACATACATATATTTCTAGGTTACAAATCCTAGGGTAAACCACCAAGTACTTCCCCTCATTTCAAGGATGGTACCCAAGGTAAACCCTAGAATCTCGAAGCCATTAAAACAATACACTTGTCATGAATTGAACATGTCACTTATGGGAATTGAACTCAAGTGGGGAGGATAACAATCATTCCTCCCAACACTCAAGATAAACCCAATTCACACTCTCTCTCTCTCACACACACACACATAATGGTGAATTAAAAAAAAACATTAAAAAAGTCTAATATTAAACCAAAAAAGGACTTAATTAAAAACAAAAAAAAAATTAAAATATTAAAAAAACTTAATTAAAGAAATACAAAATAGTTTTATTGAGAAGATATAGAAATTTGTTTAAAAAATATAGAAAAAAATGCTTTGAGTTGAGTATTAAAAAAAATTGAAAAAAACTTATAAAAACACAAAATTATTTTTAAAAAACCTTGAAACAAACTTATAGAAACACATAATTAATTAAAAAAAAACATAATTTGTTTTTTTTTTTAAATTTAGTTTTTTTTAATATTATTTATTTATTTAAAAATAAGTTTTTTTTAAATTTAGTTTTTTTTAATATTATTTATTTATTTAAAATAAGTTTTATTGAGATATATATATATATATATATATATATATATATATATATATATATATATATATATATATATATATATATATATATAAAACAAGTCTTAAGTCTTTTACATTTCACTTTTTAATGTTGTTTTTTTAAATTCTCTATTTAATTTTTTTAAATGTAAAATGATTGTTCTCATTTTTTTTCTCATTAGTTTTGCAATCTTAGTCCCCGGCCCCCCCCCAAAAAAAAAAGAAAAAAAGAAAAAAAAAGAGAGGATGTTGCAGGTTTTTTTAAATGTTTCAATATTTTAAAAAAAAATCGAGTGTTGATTTTGAGGTTTTGGTTTGCAACGGTATCGGTTTTCAAGGCCGCTATATAAAGCAAGTTGTAATTTTAACCTTGAAATAAAAAGGGGTGCCTAGAAACACCACTTTCAGATTTGGATTTTGATTTTAAGGTTTTTGTTTGAAATGGGACCACTTGTCAAGGCCGTAGTTTCAATGAGTTGTCATTTTAACTTTGAAAAAAAGGGGGTGCCACTGGTATCACCCCTTTTTGTTTTTGGGGTTGATTTCAAGGTTTTTCCTTGCATCATTACATATAATAGTTGTTTTTTTTTGTAATTTTAACCTTGATAAAATGGGTGCTATCGACAACACCACTTTTTGAAACGAGGGTAAAAACAATCACTAAATTCAACCTCTAAAATTGAGAAGTTTGAAGAGTTCTTGTCTAGTTGGTAACTATGGTTTAAGGAGATCACACTTGTGTACCAATAAATCATGTAGTATGGATAAGGTTATGGATTATTGTCCCTAGTTATCATTGTGAAAGATTGGTCGAGTATGATTTTTGGAAATCCTTTGGTATATCTAAGAGCTATAGCGCTTGACACTCCTTTTCATTTAGAACCCTACAAACCTTGACTTTTGCATCACAATAAATACAATTCCAATAATTTGAGAATTTAGTTAGTATAAAAATAGTTAGGTAAGAGTAATACCTCAACATGAGTAAAAAAAAGGGTTCGGGGCTAACCCATACCATTGCAGGAGACATTTATGAAAAGAATCCTTGCATGATGATGATAGTGTTGGTATAACTCTTAGGTAAACCTTTTGGCAGATCCACCCATCCCGTTGAGGGAGACATATCTCAAAATAATCCTTGTGCAATGTTGATCACATTGGTATAATTGTATGGTAACCCTTGTAGTGTACCCAAGCTCCCATAGCAACCACTAGAAACATGGCCATGGGTGTTGTGATCACCCAACTAGTAATCTAGGTCTCTACGATTGAAAATATGCAAGAATAGGTTTCTAAGATCGTTGACCTGCAAGAATATAATATTGACACCCTACAAGAAGAGGTTTCTAAAACCAATGACCAACTACAGTTCATCCTTACATCCCTATGAATAATGGGGCATTGGTAGGAGTTGTTAGTGTTGCAACTCAATGTTGAATCATTTGTAGGAGGCAAGCATCATATAGGGCCATTATTTTAGGAAAATAAACACCATATGTTACACAATTTACCTAAAGTAGATATGAACAAGTTCCATGGTTCCAACCCAACTTGATGGGTTACTTAGATGGAACACTACTTTTCTCTCCAGGGTATTAGTGATGACCTATTGAAAATCAAGGTGGGTGTGCTATAATATTTAGATCACGAGTATTGGAAATGGTGGAGATTGCATAAGAAGGCATATGGGGGATACATTACCTAGAGACAATTTGTTAAATTAATCTATTCTCAATTTGAAACATATACTAATTTTTGGGTCACTGACCAAGTTGCATCAAATATATATAATCAAATAATTTATTGCTTCCTTTTAGCAATTGGCAATCCACACTGAAGGTATGGCTACTTTTTTCAAAGAATGTTTTCTTAGTGGTCTAAAAACAGATATTAGAGAACAAGTATATATGTCTCATCCTACTACTTGGTTTATGACCTCTCAATTAGTGAGAGAAGCAAAGGTGCTAGTAATTTCCTAGACCAAGTGACCCACTTTTCTTCCATGACCATGTTGTTAGGGTCCCTAACCTCCCGTTGATAAAAAAAATTGGTCACCTAGATTTTATGCTCTTTGGAATAAAAATATTTTTTCTATTAGAAGAAGGAATTTGTGCATTCTCATTATCTCATGGTGTAGCCCTTAGTCTGAACAACGCCATGCTTTTTTCGGAATCAAAATCCAAGTTTGTATGCCCAAGATACTCATAATTGTTTCCAAAAGTTCGACAAAGAGATTGGAAGAATAATTTCGAAGAATGAAACTTTTTCTAAGTGTTGTGCTCCTCTTCCTCTCTCTTCTTCTTCCATGTGCAACATTTAGTCTTTTTCAGCTTACATTTCCCTCTCCTTTATCCTCTCTTCTCATACTTAGTCATTTTAACACTTTCCATCTCCATACTTAGCAATTTTTACTCTCTTATCCCTTTGCTTCTCTTCTCATCTCATACTCTCATCTCTTACTTATCCATTTTCTCATTTTCTCATTACTCTCATATTCCCTTCACTTCTCATACTTATCCATTTTTATACCTTTCATTCCTTACTCTCCTCTCCATACTTAACCATTTTCCCCTCTTCCAATCTTCTCTCCATACTCCATATTCCACACTTGGACATTTTATCTATTTCATTACTTACTCTCCTTTCCTTACTTAACCATTTCTACGTTCATATTTCCATTTTATTTTATTTTCATTTTCCATTTCCATTTTTTCCCTTTTTATTTTCCATATTTTACATAATTATTTTCATATTTCCTTTTCATATCTCACATAACTCTTCCAACACTTAGTAAAATTTATGAGTTACCACGGGTCTGCAGGTTGATGGTCACTCTTCCATATATTATTCCCCTCCTCCCAATCCTAATCCTCCCATGACTTCTCAACACTTAAAATTTTTACAACTCTTTTTACTACCTCTAACCTCTCCTCTCGACTCTGATCCAGTTCACTCAACACTTTCAATTTTTCACAACTCGTTCTTACTAAGTCTTACCATAGGTCCATGGTCACTCTTCCATATATTATGCTCCTCCTCATGATCTCTATCCTCTTGTGACTTCTCAACACTTAGAATTTTTAAATTTTTTTTTACTACCTCTTACCTCTTATGGCGACTCCGATCCACATCACTCAACACTTATATTTTTTCACAACTCATTATTGCTAAGTATTACCATGGGTATGCAATGATTTCTAAGAATCTTACCATATCCCCGATCCATCCAAATGATCCATTCCATTATTATACTATATACTATAGTCTTATACTTAGACATTTTCACGACCCTTTTTACCATTAATTACCACCTTACCTACCTCTGCATTCATGTAACCTTGCGAACTCATATTATTTTAATATTATTTATCTTGTCCTAAGTTTTTTGGCACATATCCAAGTGACATGTGGAAGGTGACTGGGTGGTGATTGGATGTGACGTGTCAGACATGTTGGACATATTGTCATTGATATGTTGTCATTGATGTCAACAGTTGATGTCATTGTGATGTGATGAATTGTCATTGATAACAATAGTATAACAATTAGCATAGAATGAAAATGTCAAACAAAATGTAGAGAATGAAAATGTCAAACAATATGCAGATATTAAAGCTCAGAAGCAAGGACATTAATCAAATCTCATAAAGAAGAGCGCATTGTAGAAATTCCATTGGGATCGAAATCCCCATGGGAAAAATCCAAAGGATTCAAGGAAGAATCCTATTCATTGAGATAGTTTTCAGGACTAATCGCACATAAGACATAATGCGAGGTGTAGAGGACTCTACCTAAAATCTCAAGAGAGGGAGTGTATTAGATTGCACAAGATAAGAGCATATAGATATTTTTGGTTCAGTTGGAAACCAAGTATAAACCCAAAATCTCAAAAGAGATGACACACAGGAGGCTCAAAAGAAATGACGCACATAAGCCGTCCATTACCATTTCAGGAGTTATATTGACCGTTAGATCAAGTTTAGTGGAAGGACAGTGTAAGCCACACATACTTCGAACAGGACATGAGTCATCTGATATGAGAAATATTTTGGGAGTCATATTGACCATCCGATCTATATAAAGTGGAAGGATAGCATAAGCAAAGGCCAAGGCCGAAGCCCTATAGTCACTAGCTCCTGTTAACCATCGGATCTAGAAAACCCCTCGATCGTTGATCTATTCAGAGCGTTCCAAGGTAGAAGTGGTCAAACTTTGGTGATGACCACTTCAGTGAGAATGGGTTGAGAACATGTAAATTCACCCGAAGGACGAAGTTCCGAAGTCAGCAAGGACATGTGGCACAATCAAATGGTGAAAAGTGTTAAGGTGCTATTAGCATTTCAAGTACATGTAAGTCACAAATCTAAGTGACACATTGCAACCACTCTGTCAGTGCCAAGTCAACAGTGACATCAACAAGTTACGTCACTTCGTAAGTATGTACTTCGGGGGAAACCAATTTCTAACACTAGTAACTGCCCGAAGCATTGAAGGCCAAAGTTAATGCAAACCGTTGATCTAATTCAGGAGAATTATCGACTGTTGATCAAGTACAGTGGAAGGATATAATAAGTGTAAACCATGAAGTGATTCTAACCATTGATCTACTTCAGAGATCATTCTCAACTGTTGAAGATAATGGAAACGAGTCTTTGATCGGGGAGGTTTAATGATTGCAAAGATTGGAAATCGTCGAACGCCGAAGTTTCAAAGTGAATGAGAACCGTTCATCGTGAAAATAAAATATCGACCGTTCGATCTACTTCGGCGAAATATGCTTTGGGAGATTTGAAAGATTACAGAGAATGGAAGTCACGAAGGACGAAGTCCCGAAGTAATGGCAGTTGCCCATCTCATTGTGCGATTAAAACGTGACTGTCGATCTTGAAAAGTGCTCAATCACTTATTTAGCCTAGCGCATGGTCAACACCCACAGTCGTATGGAATAAAGAAATAAGGGTAAAAGAATAGGCATCACTTAAATTAATAATGCCATGGTTCTGCGCCTATGGTCATATGAAAATGGTTTGAAGGAAGCGCCTCATACATATTTCATCTGTGTAATTCGACAGAGAATTAACACCATAATAATACAAAGAATAGGTGAAAGATCGAATATGATATGTTGAAGAATTGAGGACACATTAGAAGCATGAGAACGATATAATGAGTTGATCCATGTCTATGATCAACTCATGAAGACAAAAGAACCAACACATAGTCATGATTAAGAGAGTTAAATCATGAGCATTATGAATAAAGGATGAAAGGAAAAATGATGTTATTTAAAGTTTAAATTTATCATTTAAATGAAAAGGTACAATGGTTCAATATCAAAAGATGCAATGATTCAAATTCAAACGAGTTGGAAGACTATATAAACAAGAAAGAATGGTGAGAAGAAAGTGTAGTTGAATTTGTTGAAGTATATATATTTATATATAATGGATTGAATGAAGGTTCATTCTATCAGGTTGGTGCCTATTTACAAGCTAGGTCTTGTATGAGGATTGGATTCCTCACATCTCAGTTGGATCTAAGATCAACAAGCTGGGACTTGTTATGAGGGTTGGATTCCTCATTTTTCAGTTGGATATGAGAACTACAAGATGGGTCTTGTAACAGAGATCTGGGTCTCTCATAATTGTTTGAATATGAAGATTGATGTTATGTATTCATTCAAGCTAAATAAATAAATAAATAATTTATTCTTTTATATATTGGTTGAGAAAATGAAATAAATATATGTTGTTCAGTTAATTTATGAAAAGTGGAAAATTGTCCAAAGTTTTGTGACACTGATTCACCCCCCCGTCTCAGTGTCAAGTGTCCATTTCAACAATTGGTATCAGAACGAGTTCCTTCAACACAGTTTAAACACTGAAGGTAGATTCAGAAGAAATGGGTGGACAAATTGTTATCTCCACAAATGAAGCTCCCTTATTTGATGGAACAAATTATTCATCATGGAGGGAAAATATGAAACGATATCTGAAGTCAAGAGGATCTGGAGTTTGGGATTTGATAGTAAGTAAGCCTTGACACTTAAATACTTCAAAGAGAAAAAACAAAACTGCAAAGGAGGAAAGGAGAAACAATTCAGTAGCCTTAAAAGCAATCCAGGATAGATTGTTAGACCAAGTCAAAGAAAATACGAGGTACTACAAATCTGCTAAATAGTTATGGATCCAACTAGAAAATTGTTATCATAATGAAGGACAAGAAGAAGATAAATCCTATAAAAGTAAGGAACAAGACTCATATAAAGAGGAATCCTATTAGAATAATGAACAAAACTCAGAAGAAAAGAATTCTTATCAAGATAAGGAACAAGATAAAGAAAAGGAGAATTCTAATAAGATTAAAGAACACAATATAGAGAAAAGATTTCTAATCAGAATAAAATGAAGGATTTGATGAAAACCTCAGTAAACAACGAGGAAGACAACCTCATCAAGTAATTGAGGCATACCTCAGTAGTCACTAAAGAAAAATTGCATAATCTTAAGACTAATATTACAGTTGCAATAGAAGATATTCATATGGAGCCAAGAAATTGTATACATATTAAAGTTCCTATGGAGGCTCTTGAAAATATTTAGTACACAACTATGTGCACTCTAGAAGAGTTGGAGAGACACCAACAAAAGGATATGTTGCTACTTCAACAGTTAGATCAATCTACCCATGAAGAGCATGAGCAAAAGATTCAATTAGAAAACAAAGAATAAGAGATCAAACAATTGAAAACCGAAGTTACTAATAAAAAATAAGAGATGGAAGAATTGAAGACATGACAGTAAAAGAAAATAAGTGCTAAAATAAATATAGGAATTGGTTAACAATCTAAAAACTCAACTTAAGGAAACTAAAGAAAGTGAAGAAGACCTAAAGATCCAGTTAACTAGGAAATCAAATTCTTACCACATGTTGGAATTGGAAAACATCAACTTAAAAAAGATAAATGAAAGTACTAATGAATATCTAATGACTCAAATTGAAGAAGCTAAGAAAGTGGAAGAAGCCCTAAAGATTCAATTGACTAAAAAGGAAGAATTATGTCAAATGTTGAAGTTAGAAATAGTCAATCTAAAAAAGATGAATGAAAAGACAAATAAGATTGTCAATTTTCAGAATAGCTCAGCTATCCTAGATAAGATTTGGAAGAGCCAAATATCAGCTGATGACAAAACTGGTCTTGGATACAATTGTTGGATTACGGAGCGGGGGGGGGGTGAATCAGTAATAGAGTAATTCAATCCTTTTTAACCACAAATGCAAGTGTTATATCAATGTAGAATTATCATCCAATAGTTGCAGAGTAAATAAATAATGAACAAATGAGAAATCATACTCATACACAATACACCAGTGTTTTTATGTGAAAACCCAAAGCGGGAGAAAACCACATAATGCTTTTTATTATGTGTCTTTAAGAATTACATTCATTGGAAGAACCAACTTCCTTTGTTTTCCAGCTGCAAATGGAAGGATGCTCCAATCCCCTAGTTTCTTAGGCTACAACCTGAAGAAAGCTCCAACTCCCCAATTCTCTGGCTATAACCAGAAGGAGGCTACAACCCCCTAGTTTCTCAGGATACAACTTGAGGGAAGCTCCAACTCCCCAATTCTCTGGCTACAACTAGAAGGAGGATAAAACCCCCTAAGTTCTCTGGCTACAACCGAAAGGTGGCTACAACCACCTATCCTTTCCTCATCCAAACGCCTTGACATATAAATAGAATAATGGAACCAGTGTCGCACTATCACTGTGAGATATACTGCTGTAAACATGTACCAATCACCCTGCACCAAACAATATGTACCAATAACCTGAACCATGCATCAACATGTACCTCAACCTGTAATCAACCTGTACCATAAACACATGCATCAACCATGCACCAACCTGTACCATAAACAAGTGCAACAACCATGCACCAACCTGTACCTCAACTTGTACCATGAACAAGTGCATCAACCATGCACCAAATATGTACAAATAACCTGCCACAACAACCTATCACAACAAATTGTATCATCAATATTATCAACGAAATCATATCTACTCACCAAGATCAATCACCAAGAAAACTCTCAAAGATGTGTATCAATCAAGCATAACACAACAACTCATAATCATCACCAAGATCAATATTTGCTTCTAATAATATACCAATACAAGTATGCTACATCATCCATAAACCATGTGTCAAAAATACTACTAATAAGTTCCTCCAACCATGTACCAAGTATGTAACAATAATGTATCAACTAATCATCAACTATGACTCATCAAGATGTACCAACGTCATCAACTATACACCTCATGCATGTGTCAACTCATCAACTACTTGTCTCAACCATGTACCCAACATGTACCTCAACCAAAATCCCTAATCAATTTCATCATCCAAATATGATTTTTAAATCTATAATAGACCTGGTGTATAAGATCACATACCTACAAACCTTCCTTAACTTTAAGAACAAGAGACTATCATTTTCATCAAACTTTACTTTAGTCTCACATGACTAATTTTGGATTAGTCAAAAACCCTAATTTGCAATAATCATAACTATGTACTTGTAATGTATAAAGATATGAAAATGGTACACAATGTTCTTCAACATCTTTTATGCAAATCCTCCAAACTTCACTACTTGGAACCTCTAAGAAAAGGAGTTATAGAAAAAATGGCATACCTTGTTAAATTCTGGCTTATTATAGAGAGCGAACTTGTAGAGCGTTTTCCACATAGAATATTTGTTGTATGGATATGAAAATTTTTCACAGAATAATAAATATGGTACTCTAACCAATACATTTGGTCTTACTGAATTTGGATATTTTATGAAGAAGTTATGATGTTTTTACCCGAAACACTTGTTTTAGACTAGTTTTAGGACTAGCCACAAGCCCTATTTTCCAGGGAGTGTAAATCCACAAATACAACGACCCACATGATGAAATGTGTACCACAACTACTTGGATATGTTTCCTCAATGGCCTTCCAATTTCACGGTCTGAAGCATTCTAGAAAAAAATTATTGCGAAAATGGTGAGATGACCTGTAAATAACATACCTTAGAAAGCATCATTAAAACAATTTATCCTCCCTTGAATTTCAGCCTTCTTTACTTAACCTTCCCTCTAAAATTCAGCTTAGATATCATTTGGTTACCTCAGTCACATGTATATATTCAATATGCTCAAGTGTGATTAAAATTATAGAGCCTTTCCTCTTATTTATACTTTCATGTAGCTTCCTCAAGGGGTTACCCTTTAACCATCTTAACCCATTTTCCTTATTTTAGGGTTAACCCACTTCTAATTTCTCTAGTAACTTTGTTATTTAAATAATTTATTTTGTATTCACTTTGAACTATACTACACTCATCACTTCACTTTATTATTTACCTTCTAAAATATCTTAAACCACTTTGACTACTTTGACCTTTTGGGGCTTCTAGATGACTCATGGGGGTTCTCCAACTTCACATGGCCATAACTCTCTAACCGTGAGGATTTATGTGGTGTTATACATACCCCTAGAAATGGAATGACATGTACTATCCATATAGAATAGTATTGCCTGTAAATATATCAAAACGCATACCATTATCCATCAAACAAACTTGGGTCCATTACCCAAACCTGGGTTCTCCAACTTCTAATGGCCATAACTCTCTAACCGTGAGGATTTATGTTATGTTCCATATACCACCGGAAATGGAATGGCATGTAATATACATCTAGAATAGTCTTACTTTAAAATATATTAAAACTCATACCATTATACATGAAACAACCTTGGGTCCATTAACCAAACCTTTGTGCTACCAGAATTCAATACTGAACTTTCTCCAAGGGTTGACATCAATCACTAAGGATTGAAACCAATCTACACTATCACTCTCCAATGGTTGACATCAATGAAAACCGACAATCCATACCAAATTTCCATCAACCTAAGCCAACTGTATGACAATCTCCCCCTTTGGCATTGATGGCAACACCAACATTGATGGCAACGGTACTTAGTCATGATAACATTCATGGTTATACTCTTCATTAATGTTTCTATCTCTCCCCCTTTGACATCAATGGAAAAGGATATATACCTTTGGGTCTACTCCCTTTGAATGAACTCACCTCGGGGTTGCTCCATATGACTAAACTCACCTTGGGCCTGCTCCCCCTGTCTACATGCTTTTGATTTTTCTTTGTGTTTATAGGTCTCTGATTACTCTCTCTCCGTTCATATGAATAATAGCTCCCCCTTTGACAAAGGGTATCACTCTGAATTCATATCGCTCATTATTCCCTTGTGACAATCAATCCCCTTGGAAACATGACTCTATTCTCTCTCTCCAAGCATTTACCTTTGCATATGATAAATCTCTCCCCTTTTGTGATCAATGGAAAATGTAGCTTTCCATCCAGGGCTGCTCCCCCTAACATAAATCTTCCTGAAACTGATCTCCCAACCTAAACTATCCTATTTATGGTGCTTCCTCATGTACATCTAAGACATATAAGATAAGTATTCAAAAGAATTCATTTTGGAGTAGAAATTACTCCTAGTCTCTGGTGAAGATACTCAAAGGCTTCCCGTGGAAGCGGTTTTGTAAGGATGTCTGCCACTTGTTCTTTTGTGCCCACATATTCAACTCTGATGTTCTTCTCTATAACCTATTCATGTAGAAAGTGATACTTGATTGGAATGTTCTTCGTCTTGGAGTGCATCACCAGGTTCTTTGAGATACTGATGGCACTTTTAGTATCACAATAGATTGGAATGGGCTCATCATACTCAAACTGTATATCTGTCAGAGTTTGTTTCATCCATAGAACCTCTGTACAACATACTACTGCTGCAATATACTCTGACTCAGCTGTAGATAAGGATACCAATGCTTGTTTCTTTCTTATCCATGATACTAAACACTCACCCAAGTAGAACGTTGTTCCACTTGTGCTTTGTCAGTCATCAATGCAACTTGCCCAATCTGCATCAGTGTAGGCAATAAGTGATAGATCCTTTCCTTTTGGATACCATAATCCAAACTCTTATGTTCCTTTGAGATATCAGAAAATCCTCTTCACTGCTAATACATGTGATTCCTTTGGTTCTTCTTGAAATCGTGCCACCTGTCCACCCACACGCATTAAATCTGGTCTGGATGTTGTCACATATAGTAAAATGCCAATCATCGACCTGTATTTCCTCTGGTCTGTAGACTTTGAATCATCATCTTTTCTCAACTTGCGACTGGTTTGCATAGGAGTGGTAACTAGTTTGCAATCTTCCATTCCAAACCTCTTTAGCATTTCTCTGATATACTTAGTTTGAGAAATAAAATTTCCTTGGTTGATTTGACGTATCTAAAGATCCAAAAAGAAGGATAGTTCTCCAAGTAATGACATTTCAAATTCATTCTACATATCCTTTGCAAATTTTTGGCTTAACCTGTCATTAGTACTTCAAAAAAAAATATCATCAACATAAATTTCAATTAATAAAATACTACCTTGAGTTATCTTGATTAGAGGTTGCTATCTGTGCTTCCTTTCCATAGTTCATAGGGAGTTTTGTCATTGTTGTTTCTAAGCATTACTTTGTTTTGAATGTGAACTTCTGTATGCACTGCATGTGTCCAAAACATATCTGTAATTTGGAATCCATTAGCATTGTTCGAGCCATTTCCTATGTAATTATCATCCATTATGATAATGTTCCTTTGTCTCTGAACCACTCTATGAACCAATCTATGAATCCATGCTCTCGTCCACTTTCATATATCTGTCCAAACCTGCTAAGTGTTCTTACAAATCCATCTCTATCCATATTGTCCAAGACTCTACTTGCGCAATTTGCTGGAGTTACTTCACACACACCTATGATTTATTTTTACTAAGGTTTTTCCTTGTTTATTATTCATAATTAGTCATTATCCAGTCTCCTATATTTAGGGAGAATATTCCACCTGAAGAATATTCTCTTTCAGTTGACACTTCAGTTTGACTAGTTGAGTTGAGTTTAGATGTTGCATTGGTTTTGTCACCATGCAACATTGGGATCATCACCAAATAATGCACACTTGCCTTTGGATCATCACCAGACTGGCGCATTACCCCTGATTTCCTGAGTTAACTCCTCACTACTCTCTATTCAGTGAGTTAACTGAAGACTAGTTAACTCAACTAGGTGGCAGTTCACTCCCGTGACTGCCTCAGAGACTAGACTAGGTAGTAGTTCACTCCCGTAACTGCTGGTGTGTGTCAAGATCACTCTAGAACACAACTATGTCTCATTAGTTACTCATGTATCCTATATCTATTGTAAATTATTCACTCTTTGAGTGTGAAAACGGTTAATGAGAATTATTCCATTCTTTCTCTCCTTCTTCTTCCTTCTCCAATTCTCTCTGAAAATGTGTGTATTATTGTTTAGCTGGATATATTTTGTGTAGGTTCAACACATTTACATGGAATCAGAGCCGACAGACTGCTAAGCAAAAGCTACACCAAATTTTGTTTGCAAGTACAAAAGATTGAAGACAACAAAAAGATGGATTATTCGCCAGAAAAACTTCTCACGCCTCATAACTATCTGGAATGGAAGCCAAAGATTCTTCTTCTGCTCAGATGCAAAGGCTTGTACCAAATAACTATGACAATGGAAGTAGAGCTTGATTATGTCGATGAGAAAAATAATTTTCTCAATAGACAAGATATGGCCATATGATGTATCCTCTATTTTATTTCTCCTGAAATTCTCCATCAAGTATATGATGACTCACAAGAATTGACTCAAAATGATTTATGGAGTAGATTGGAGGTTTTATTTGGGAATAAGGAATAATGCATGCAAAATGTTGACAAGATAGAGAATGTAGAAAAACCACTGGAAGATAAATCATCTCAGTTTGAAGAGCCTTCTACACAAGTATCTACAAAAATTTGTATTCCATTAATTGAAGATGATGTCTGCTCCATTTTAGATTTATTTTCTGAAATTCATGTGGAATATATAGGGCATGCATATCAGGAGTCACATGCAGGCATTTTTGCATGCACCATGCATGCTTCTTAGGAGACAAAAAGAGAGACACGAAAATCAGACTCCATTCTGATATTTTCTAAGCAAACTTTGCAGAAACAAATTGGATATTTGAATTCCTCTCTGGAAAATATCCAATTTCAAAAAACAAATCGTCTGAAACGAAGTTCGGGAAGTGAAGTTATGATCATTTTAAAATCAACAAAATTTCAGCGTTTTTTCCGAAAACGGCCGCACGATTTTCAAAATCTCATCCAAATTTTATTTGGATCTTATTAATTACAAGAAGATAAAGTGGATATATGTGGAAATATCAATGATTCATATACTTCATCATATCTGTGCAGACATCTACATCTTCAAAAAAATCTTCAACGAGCACAAACTTGCACAGTTGTGAGGTCTTCTTGGAGTGAAGGACATGGTTTCTTAGCAACTGTTTTTTGTTCCTTCTCATTTTTGTTTTACATGCATTGTAATTTGAGGGGAGGGTTTTCCCATGAGGTTTTCCCTCTTTCCTTGTTTAGTTGAGTGTATATTTTGTATTTGGGTACCTAACATGGCCTTGTTTCTGGGACCCATTGTTTATTTTTACCATAGTGATGTTCAGAGGGGGTGATGGATTTACTTCACACACACCTAGGATTTATTTTTACTAAGGTTTTTCCTTGTTTATTAGTCATAATTAGTCATTGTCTAGTCTCCTATATTTAGGGGAGAATATTCCACCTGAAGAATATTCTCTTTCAGTTGACACTTCAGTTTGACTAGTTGAGTTGATTTTAGATGTTGCATTTATTTTGTCACCATGAAACATTGGGATCATCACCAGATAATGCGCACTTTCCTTGGGATCATCACCAAAATGGCTCATTGCCCTTGATTTCCTGAGTTAACTCCTCACTACTCTCTATTCAGTCAGTTAACTGAAGACTAGTGGACTAGTTAACTCAATTAGGTGGCAGTTCACTCCCGTGACTGCCTCAGACACTAGACTAGGTAGCAGTTCACTCCCGTGACTGCCTCAGAGACTAGACTAGGTAGCAGTTCACTCCCGTAACTACTGGAGTGTGTCAAGATCACTGTAGAACACCACTATGGCTCATTAGTTACTCATGTATCCTATATCTATTGTAAATTATTCACTCTTTGAGTGTGGAAATGGTTAATGAGAATTCTTCCATTCTTTCTCTCCTTCTTCTTCCTTCTCCAATTCTCTCTGCAAATGTGTGTATTATTGTTTAGCTAGATCTATTCCGTGCAGGTTCAACACATTTACACAATTGTCCATAATGCTGACCCGTTTATCACTATACTATCATGAAGTCTTGATTAATCTATCAAACTATACTTCTGCTAATTGATTGCTTCAGATCTGTCTTCTCAAACTCTTCAAGCTACTTGAAGGATGGTTATTTGGTCTATCACATCTATCACATAGACTCTCCCTGTCTAATATTCACATTACCTGATATTCTCTAAAATGGATGGATTAGAAAAATTCATGCTCTGATGTGTATTCATCATCATCCTCATTGGTAGATTCATCATCATCTTCATTGGTAGATTCATCATCTATATGAGCTCTGACTTCTTTGTTTCTGTCTGTGGATTCATCTTTCAATACAATGCCTGAAAGTACAATCTCTTGAAACTGTTCCTTATTTACCTGACCTTATTTTCTTTTAGTTATTTTCCAAACCTTTATGTATCTGACATCTTTCTTTTTCTCTATAGAATTTTCTTTATCTCGTTTTATTGCCAATCTTGTGATCTTTGGGACCTGTTCTTTGTTCACATTTTCTTCATGTTTTCTTATCCATACTTTCTTATATCTGATATCAGTGTTCTCTTTCATGGAAGTATCGATTGTGCTTCTACAATTACTAGCTATGTGTCAATAGTTATGACATTTGTAACATTCAATGTTACGTGGGGCCACATAGGCATTTCTTACTTGCACATTTTTATAATCCCTGCAATCTGCAACCTTATTTCCAAAATTAGTACAATAAAAAAAATGACCATAAAAGACATTTTCATACCTAGGAGTGAATGATATTCTTTGTGGTGTAGTCCTTCTGAAATTCTGCCTTGACTGATCATGATCATGATTGAGGCTTCTTTGTGGCTTGAACATGGATGGTCTTCTTGAAAATGTATCTTCAATAGTTTTCTTAGATTTTGGTTGACCATGATTCCTTCCTTTGAGTAATTTTGCATAATCCTTTCTATTTTCTTCATTCTTTTTTTCTAGCAACCTAGAGTGCTTCTTTTAATTCTCTATAACTGATGTGGATGTTTCTATCTCTTCAAAGTTCTTGTTGAGCTTGACGATTTTACTTCTCAATGTGACAACTTCTTATTCAAGCTTCTCAATCTCTTCTTGTTTCTTCATTATCTGAGACTTCATGACTTCTTTTGTTCTTTTCGATTCTTCAAGATGAATTTTTAATGTGATTATTTCTTCTTCAAGTCCTTTCTCTTCTTGACCAAACTCTTCCTCAAGATGGTTTAGATCGTTAGTTCTTTCCTTAAGATGATCTTTCAATATCTTCTCTCTCATTTATACTTCTTCCTTCTATGTTGTTATGTTGGCTTCCAACATCTGCTTTTGATATTCAAGATTTTCTTTGATCTTTCTGGCTTCTTCTAGCCGAGTTCTTAAGTTCTTGATGATCTATTGGGATTCTTAAAAAATGTGAAAAATTTCCTTTTGTTTCATCAATTCTTTCTTGAGTGACTTATTTTCTTCTCTTAGTTCATCTAAAGCACTAATCAATTCTGCTTCATAATTGTATTCATTTTCAATTAGTTTTTTAGTCTCATTTCCTTCATGGCATTCTATTTCAAGATGCCCACGTTTTTCACAATTAAAGAAAAACAACATACCTCTGGTGATTATGTAATCTTCATCTTCTGAATTTGTTTGACATGGTGAACATAATTCTTCTTGATTTGTATCTGCATCTTCTTTGGAATTTTCTGAATCTGCGATGGGTGTAGAATATATGTAATGTAACTTATCCCAAAGTTATTTGGATGATGAAAATTTACCAATTTTTCTCTTACTGGATTAGGTAATCCTTCCCAGATGAAATCCATTGCTATTTTGTTATTCTTCTTCAATTCCTTCTTGGCTGCAGTCTTTGCCTTTTTTGAACTATCATATCCTGTAACAATTGATAGCCAAATATAATTCCCCTTTGCCTGTAAAAATAATTTCATCCTTTTTCTCCACATCTCATACTTTAAACCATTCTGACCATTAAACATTGTTACTTCATTCTCAGAATATTCCATGATCTACTTCCACTGGTTAAATTGTTTCCTAAAGGAACCTTCTCTGATACCAATTGTTGGATTACAAAGAGGGGGGGTGAATCAATAATAGAGTAATTCAATACCTTTTAACCACAAATTCAAGTGTTATATTAATGTAGAATTATCATCCAATAGTTGTAGAGTAAATAAACAATGATCAAATGAGAAATCATACACATACACAATACACTAGTTTTTTTACGTGGAAACCCAAAGCGGGAGAAAACCACATAATGATTTTTCTTATATGTCTTTAAGAATTACATTCATTGGAAGAACCAAATTACTTTGTTTTCCAATTGCATCTGGAAGGAGGCTCCAACCCCCTAGTTTCTCAGGATACAACCTGAAGGAATCTCCAATTCCCCAATTCTCTAGCTATAACCAGAAGGAGGCTACAACCCCATATTTTCTCAGGCTATAACCCGATGGAAGCTCCAACTCCCAAATTCTCTGGCTACAACCAAAATGAGGCTACAACCCCCTATGTTATCTGGATACAACCAAAAGGTGGATACAACCACCTGTCATTTCCCCGTCCAACCACCCTGACGTATAAGTAGAATGATGGAACCACTGTCACACTATCACTGTGAGATATACTGCTATAAACCTATACCAATCAATTTGCACCAAACAACCTATACCAACAACTTGAACCATGCATCAAACATGCATCAACCTGTACCTAAACCTATAATCAACCTGTACCATAAACAAGTGCATCAACCATGCACCAACCTGTACCATAAACAAGTGCATCAACCATGAAACAACCTATACCATGAACATGTGCATCAACCATGCACCAAACCTGTACAAATAACATGTCGCAACAACTTGTCCAAATAACCTATCACAACAACATTTCTCATCAATCTTATCAACCAAATCATATCTACTCACCAAGATCAATCACTAAGACAACTCTCAAAGATGTGCATCAACCAAGCATAACACAACAACTCATAATCATCACCAAGATCAATATGTTCTTCTAATAATATACCAATACAAGTATGCTACATCATCCATAAACCACGTGTCAACAATACTACTAAAAAGTTCCTCCACCCATGTACCAAGTATGTACCAAACATGTATCAACTACTCATCAACTATGACTCATCAAGATGTAACAACATGATCAAATATACACCTCATGTATGTTCCAACGCATCAACTACCTCTCTCAACCATGTGCCCAACATGTACCTCAAACAAAATCCCTCATCAATTTCATCATCCAAATCTGATTTGTAACTCTGTAATATACCTGGTGTATAAGATCACATACCTGCAAACCTTCCTTAACTTTAACGACAAGAGACTAACATTTTCATCAAACTTTACTTTAGTCTCACATGACTAATTTTGGATTAGTCAAAAACCCTAAATTGCAATAATAATAACTATGTACCTGTAATGAATAAATATCTGAAAATGGTACACAATGTTCTTCAGTTTCTTTTATGCAATTCCTCCAAACTTCACTACTTGGAACCTCTCAGAAAATGATTTATAGCAAAAATGGCACACCTTGATGAATTATGGCTTATTCTAGAGAGTGAACTTGTAGAGCGTGCCCCACACAGAATATTTGTTGCATGGATATGAAAATTGTGAAAATAATACTATAGACTGTACTCTAACCGATACATTTGGTCTTATGGAATTTGGATCTGTTATGAATAAGTTATGGCATTTTTACTCGAAACACCTGTTTTAGACTAGTTTCAGGACTAGCCACAAACCCTATTTTCCACAGAGTGTAACTCCAAAAATACAGCAACCCAGGATATGAAATTTGTACCACATCTACTTAGATATGTTTCCTCAATGGCCTTCCAATTTCACAGTCTGAAAAAATGTTATTGCAAAAATGGTGAGATTACCTGTAAATAACATACCTTAGAAAGCATCATCAAAAGAGTTTATCCTCCCTTGAATTTCGACCTTCTTTAATTCACCTTCCCTTTGAAATTAGGCTTAGATATCATTTGGTTACCTAAGTCACCTATAGATATTCAATATGCTCAAGTGTGATTAAAATGAGAGAGCCTTGCCTCTTATTTATACTTTCATGTAACTTCCTTAAGGGGTTACCTTTTAACCATCTTAACCCATTTTCCTTATTTTAGGGTTAACCCACTTCTAATTTCTCCATTAACTTTGTTATTTAAATCATCTATTTTGTATTCAATTTGAATTATAGTACACTGATCACTTCACTTTATTATTTACCTTCTAAAATATCTTAAACCACTTTGACTACTTTGACCTTTTGGGGCTTCTAGATGACTCATGGGGGTTCTCCAACTTCACATGGCCATAACTCTCTAACCACGAGGAGTTATGTTACGTTCCACATACCACTGGAAATTTCATGACATGTACTATCCATATAGAATAGTATTGACTACAAATATATCAAAAATCATACCATTATCCATAAAAAAAACTTGGGTCCATTACCCAAACCTAGGTTCTCCAACTTCTCGTGGCCATAACTCTCTAACCGAGAGGAGTCATGTGACGTTCCAAATACCACCAGAAATGGAATGACATGTACGATCCATATAGAATATTATTACCTTAAAATATATTAAAACTCATACCATTATAAATGAAACAACCTTGGGTCCATTACCCAAACCTTTGTGCTACCAGAATTCGCTACCAGACTTTCTCCAAGGGTTGAAATCAATCACTAAGGGTTGAAATAAATCTACAATATCACTCTCTATTGGAATAGGGGAAGACCCATGGTTTAATGCTTCAACAATGCACCAACAAAACCCTAACTACCGACCCTTTCGGCAACACCTGCGAAGCAGATGTAGTCTCACTCGATGTAGAGGCAGGGGTGGTTGCAGGATTCAAATGTATGCAACCCTATATGGGACACATATATGTGATTGTAACACCTTAACAGAGCAATTATAGATCATTAGTATTCATCCTTAATTTACAGCGTAGGTAAAACCTAACAATAGGTCAATGCAGTATTCACCAAGATCTAGTATATTCAATCACTAAGCACATTCACATAGGTTAAATCTAGCATTCATTCATATTATTCAACACTAATCTTATCATATCAGATTCATCTAAGCATACATCGGTGCATTAATAATTATTCATATGAACAATGAAACAACAATAATGCACAAGCAACCATAACACATGATATACGTGGTTCACCCTCAGCCTGGGGCTACGTCCACCAACTTTTCTTCTCTTTTATTATCTTCTGTCTATCTTCTACATGCATAGAGCCACAAGATCCTACTCTGCATTGGATAGGAGATATGCATGCACTTCACTAGATCCTCCTTCCTTGATCTAGATTATGGAACAAATCCCTTACACAGTCTCTTACAGTCACTTTCACTTAGCTCTGCAAGTTCTCAACATAGCATGCACAAAGAATTTACAATTTTCACTCAACACTCTAGCTAGGTACCTAGCCTCTCTCTTTTCTTACATCACCTAGACTTCTATTTATACATTACAAAAATGACCTAAACATGGGTAAACGCATGGTTCAACATCCCCATACCCGTTACATAAGCCCAAAACCCACAAAGCCCTAAACAAGGGGACAAGATCTTGCGATCTTCGCTTCGACTTGCGATCCTCCTTCGACAACCTGTCAAAGTCCCAAAATAGGTCAAACATGACCAAGGATCCTCAAAACTTGGTCAAGGGCCAACAGTCTCCAATGGTTGACATCAATGAAAACCAACAATCCATACCAACTATCCATCAACCTAAGCCAACTGTCTAACAACAATAAGAAAGAAGACAATGACAAATGGAGCACCATTTACAAACATGAGAAAGGATCATCCTTCTCAAAAGGAAAAGGTGCAATTACAAGTCATGAACTTTGTTAAGGAAGGAATCTATAGAAGTAAAAAGGAAGAAGAAAATCAAATGATAGATCTCTCAAGACAAAATAAAATCAATAATGGAAACACCTTCAATGGGTATTGCTTTTCTTGTCATAGCTTTGGCCATAAAGCAATGGACTACAAGAAACTAGAGAAAGGATATACAAGAAAATCCAAAAACTCAATTAGATGTTGGAGATGCAATTTTCTTGGGTACACACCAAAAGTTTGTCATACAATGAGATGTTACAACTGCGATAGGTTTGGGCACAAATCCTAAACTTGTAGGAGTTCAAAAAGTCAATACTTAAATAAGTCATTCAATTAAGTGATAAAAACTAATAAAAGTTGGAAGTTAAAAGGAGATGACAAATATCCAAAATCACAATTAGAAAGAGAAGATCCAAAAAGAAGAATATCTCATAGAGATATATGGAGAAGAAAATCTGAAGGAGAAAGCAAGAAAGACGATATTACACCTGAAAATGAAGAAATTAATAATAAGAACATGATGGGTGAAGGTCCTAATGAAGATCGTGAAAATCAATATGAAATAAATCAAGCTCAAAAAAGGATGTTCCTATAAAAGAATATGGGACAATATCAAATTATAATGACGTTATAATTTGTTAGCGAAAGAAAGAAAAATCATTGGTAGGGTTAGTTGTAGAATACAAGACAAGGAAAAATAAAGGTAGCAGAGAAGTTCAAGGAGATTCATTAAACAAAGATCAATTGATAACAAAATTGGTATTAAATCAATTGGTATTAAGTAAATTGGTATCAATCCTCAATTGATATTCCTGTGAAATATCAAAGAAGAATAGGAAGCAGATCAAAAAGATCAATAAGATTCATACTCTTGTTCTATTTGATAAAGGAAAGTCAGTAAAAACTCAAGAGGAATATTTTTGTTATCAAATAAAAAAGAAATTAGATTAAGTTTTCAAATACTTGATCACTACAAGTAGGTATCACTACAAGTTGGTATAAAAAAGACTACTTATTTGAACACAAATATCCCAATCAACTGAGATAAGAAGTTAGTAAATTAACATGGGAAGAGACCTTGTTAGGATGAGTTACCCTTTCAGAAACAAAGGGGGAGAGTAGTTAGAGGCAAAGAGAGCATATTGATAGGGGGAGTCATTCAGTTATGGTAGGCAGAGCATGATTGTGGGGGGAGTTACCCAAGTTCATATTTTGGTCAACAACATGCAGACATACAGAGGTTGATCATAAGGGGAGAAACCCTTTGCCATTGATGTCAAAGGGGGAGAGTAACTTCAAAGGAGAGAAGAATCATCATAGGCGGAGTTTGTGCATGAAGTTAGTGTGTTTCCCTCAATGACAAAGGGGGAGATCATTGGACATATTTTCGTTGATATGTTGTCATTGATGTCAATAGTTGATGTCATTGTGATGTGATGATTATCATTGATAACAACAATATAACAATTAGCAGAGAATGGAAATGTCAAACAAAATGCATAGAATGAAAATGTCAAACAATATGCATAGATTCAAGCTCAAAAGAAAGGACATTAATCAAATCTCAGAAGGAAGAGTGCATTGTAGAAATTCCATCGGGATTGAAATCCCCATGGGAAAAATCCAAAGGATTCAAGGAAGAATCATGTTCATTGAGATAGTTTTCAGGAGTAATCACATAGAAGACATAACACAAGGTGCAAAGGAATCTATCTGAAATATTAGGAGAGGCAACATATTATATTGCACAAAATCAGAGCATTCATATATCCTTGATTCAGTTAGAAACCAAGTATAAACCCAAAATCTCAAAAGAGATGACACACAGGAGGCTCAGAAGAAATGATGCACAAAAGCCGTCCATTATCATTTTTGGAGTTATATTGACCATCAGATCAATTTTACTGGAAGGAAAATGTAAACCACAAATATTCCAAAGAGGACATGAGTCATCCGATCTGAGAAATATTTAGGGATTCATATTCACCATCCGATCTATATAAAGTGGAAGGATAGGATAAGCAAAGACCAAGGATGAGGCCCTGGAGTCATGAGCTCCCATGAACCATTGGATCTAGAAAACCCCTCGACCATTGATCTATTCATAGTGTGCCAAGGTAGCAGTGGTCAAACTTCGGTGCTGACCACTTCGACGAGAATGGGTTGAGAACATGTAAATTCACCCGAAGGCTGAAGTTCCGAAGTCATCAAGGACACGTGGCACAATCAAATGGTGACAAGTTTCAAGGTTCTATTAGCATTTCAGGGATGTGTAAGTCATGAATCTAAGTGACACGTGGCAACCACTTTTTCAGTGCCAATTCAACAGTGATGTCAGCAAGTTACGTCACTTTGGGAGTATGTACTTCGAGGGAAACCAGTTTCTAACACCAATAACTGCCTGAAGTGCCGAAGGCCAAAGTTAACACTAACCGTTGATCTAATTTGGGAGTGTTATTGATCTAAAATCGGATCCAGAAGCTTGACAGGGCTTGAAAAATGCTCAAAAATGAAAGTGCTCGGAATATGACAAAACCAGTTCCATTGCATCCATCTCGTCTTCCTGATTTCGACGGTATATTTACTTTGTCAAACGAGCTCTGTATGCGAAAGTTATCGCGTTCTGATCAGAAGCCCAAACATGTAAAAAGTCAAAGGTCAACTGGTCAAAAAGTCAACGCTGATGTCAGCATGCTGACTTTGCAGGAGATGAAGTGGCACTCTCTGGCTGATGGTGACTGGGCAGGTTCGTTGACAGGGAAGACATGTGGCAGGCAACTGGACCAGTCAATATTTGACAAGTGGCATTAATCCGTCGAATGGGGAGATGCCACGTGGCCCAGTCATGGGAAACCACATGGCACCCAGTCATCAGTTGAAGTGGCATGTTTCAAAAATTGTTTTGGGGTCCATGGGATTTGAACCCATGACCACCACCAAGCCCAACAACTTAAGAAATGGTCCTTTGCCAATACACCAAATTATTGCTTATGATATAAAACCTACAATATGAAATATATTGCATTGTATGTGTGCATAAAGGAGGGGGTTGGGGGCTAAGCCCCAGCCCATGGTTTATCCACCTGCATGTGATCAACAACCAAGAGGGCACGGGCGCCACTACCTGTTGGGCACATTTTTTTTTTGGGCATGATTCTATCCCATGCACCATGTGTTCGTATGATGTGGGCCTTATCCCTTCAAAAGCGCGCAGTTGGGATGTGGCCACATGGAGCCCCATATGACCGTTCAAGGGTGCACGCGCGGATGAAGGGGGCTAGCAGCCGATTTTTAACTATAAAGTGGGTTTTATAACTAATTTTTGGGTTTTAAGTGTTATTAAGCCTATTTTTAATGGTTTTTCTCCATTTTTGGGAGATATTGGGTAGTTTTGGAGCCTAAATTTTGGGAGGAAGTTGGAGATGAGTAACCAACTTCCCAGATATATAACCCAAGCCTGTTTGAGGCCATGGGAGGACATTCAGAGTAGAGTCATGCTGAAGAGAAGCCAAGCCAAAGCCATTTTGAGGCAGAGAAGCTTTTGAGGAGGAGACGTTGTCAAACCATTTCTGGGAGCTCCGGATGTCCGTTTTGCGTGTTGTTTTCTTTGCAGGGTTCTTGAGATCTGGACGAACATGACCAGATCAGTCTTGTAGCCATTTGACATTGCAGAGATGCATTTTTGAGCTTTTGAATAGAAATAAAGAAGCCTCCCCCACAGAGAAAAAGGCCCGGAGACGTAGGCAAAGTTGTGCCGAACTCCGTTATCAATCTGCGTGTTATGGTTTGCTGTTTATTCTTTCATTTCAGATCTGCAAATGTATATATGGCTGTCATAATTCCTCTTCTTTCCTCATTCTTTCACTAAGTTTCTCAAATGGTTAATTAACGCATGCAAAATTAAAACTCAACCATAAGTCATTAAAATATCCTACGGATCAGTTATCGACTGTTGATCAAGTATAATGGAAGGATAGAATAAGTGTAAACCATGAAGTGATGCTAACCATTGATCTACTTCAGAGATCATTCTCAACCTTTGAATATTATGGAAACGATTCTTTGATCCAGGAGGTTTAATGATTGCAAATATTGGAAATTTCCGAACTCCAAAGTTTCGAAGTGAACGAGAACCATTCATTGTGCAAATAAAATATCGACTGTCCGATCTACTTCGGTGAAATATTCTTTGGGAGATTTGAAATATTACAGAGGATGAAATTCGCAAAGGATAAAGTCCTAAAGTAATGACAATCATCCATATCATTGTGTGATTAAAATGTGACCGTCGATCTTGACAAGTGATCAAGCACTTATTCAGCCTAGCACTTGGTCACCACCTACGGTCGTATGTAATAAATAAATATGGGTAAAATAAGAGGCAACACTTAAATTAATAAGCTCGTGGTTCCGTTCCTATGGTTATATGAAAATGGTTTGAAGGAAGCGCCTCATACATATTTCATCTCTGTAATTAGACAAAGAATTAACACCATAATAATACAAAGAATAGGTGAAAGATCGAATATGATATGTTGATGAATTGAAGACACAACAGAAGCATCAGAACAATATAATGAGTGATGCAGATGCCACCTATGCCTCGACAGAGATTCTGTGTGACCTCTCGGTCTTAAGGATCGTTCAATCACTTTCCTGAGCCGAAGTGGCTCTTTCGATTCCCTGCTGGAATCTCCTTCCAATCGATCCACAGGTCCTTTTCGGAATCTCCCCTGTGCAAACAACACTAGGTGCAAGCTCCACCTTTCCCAAGTGACCACAATGCTATGACCAAGGCTAAATTCCAAAGGCACTTTTCGCAACTCACAATCTCGCGAGTTTGTGAGTCGAAACTCTCGACTCTTCCTTCTCAATCCTAGGATACCCGAGATCATGAAATGGGTATAGCTCCTCTTTTATCAGCGCCTTCCACGCATGACCACCAGCTAAGCTTAATGCTAACTCCTCTCGCTATTTTCCGCTTCGTGAGTTCAAGGGTTGAACTCTCATTCCCTCCTTGTGCGATTCTCCGAGACTTAAAAGTCAACGAAGGTTGACCTTCCTTTCGTACTTCTCGCAACTCGCCCCTTCACGAGTTTCAACGTCGATCTCCCATGCTCTTATCTCACGAATCCACGAGACACAAGAAGTCAACGGAGTGTTGACTCCTTTCCTCCTGGCGACATGTGTTCGCCTATATGTCACATGGGGCCCACCTTATGGCTTAGCCATGTGTCCACATGAGCCTCAGCTCTCGGCATTTCGTGACTTCTGATGTCGAAAGTGACCCCTCTCAACCTTCGAACCCCCGAACGCGTGATAGGAGATGGGGTTCCTGATCCAACGGTCCTCCCGTTCTCTGGATCCAATGGCTAACCTCGCTCCTCATGATTTCACAACTTCGCGACTTAGAGCACCCAACTCTTGGGCTCTTACCTTGTGAACCTTTGAGTTCACGAGATCCCTTGATCTCTGCCACCTGTCCTCCTCAGATGGATAGTCCCGATCTTCTTTCAACTTCTCCACTCGTGAATTCAAAGGAATTCCCTCTCTCACCTCCGATGTCCAAATCCCCGACAGAGAGGATCTCACGACAAGCGTCCGCTCTCAGAAAAATGGCTCAGATTTCCTCGGGACTTCACTACTTGCGAAGTCAAGATGCTCACCTCTGTGAGTCCCGGTGCCCAAATCTCCGAAATGGGTGATTCTGTGACACGTGTCCTCCTGCAGATGGATAGATCAGATCTAATTCACCTTTTCATGATTTTTGATGTTGAATGCCCAGATTCTCATCCTCTGGACCCCCGAACTCTCGAATGCTGAAATTCCGATACGACTCCTTCGGGACTTCACTTCTGCTTCTCTTCATGTGAGGTTTAAACCTCATGCAACTCTCGATAGATCCAATGATGGTCGGTTGTTTAGACCAAGATCTGATGGATTAGACCTGCCTTTCCATTTTTCCTTTCCTACACTGCCTGGACATGAATCCACGGTCCATATTCATTCGGCGGATCCGACGACAACTGTGCTCCTCTTGAGATTCTGCGTGTTCTTCCTACACTTAGAAGAATTTTAAATTCTCAAAGGCCTCAACCTTTGTTCATCTTCCCTGTGAGATATTCACCTTGAGTCTCACATGTGTTCTCAAATATGCTACTCCTCCTGAGCTTATCCTTCGAATCCTCAAGGGATTCTACGACTTATGTGCCTCTATAGAGTCCTTGCACACAAAGGTGCTATCTCTTCTGAGCTTCTCAAATACTCAGACCCCTAAGGGGTTTTATCTTCTTTTTTCCTTTCTCCTACAGATGGAGAATTTGGATTCCCTCCTGGATATCCTCCACTCAAGCAACCTCTTGCTGAGTACTCAGGGTGTTCAACAACCCTGTGAATATCCTTCAGTGGATTCTTCTTCAATTTCTAGAACTTAAAGAGTTCCTCCTATGTGATTTGGCAATTACTCAATTCCCTCCTGGCAGAGTCTCAAGAATCCTCAGTGATTCTTGCTTCTTATGAACTCCCATTAGAGTTCTTCTTTTGTGCACTCCTTTCACTGGCTCAATGCCCACCTAGCAGAGTTGTCAATAATCCTCAGATGATTCTGACTTCTTAAGAACTCACAACAGAGTTCTTCTCCTGTGCACTCCTTGCACTGGCTCAATGCCCACTTGGCAGAGTTGTACAAAAATATCAACAGAGTTTCTGTCTTCTTCTTAACTCACAGTAGAGTTCCTCTTCTGTGCACTCTTTGCACCTGCTCAATGCCCACCTGGTAGAAATTTACAGAACTCCTCAGAGCTTCTGTCTGCAACTGTGTTTCTCCATAGCCTTGCCTCCTAAGGTGTTCAACAACCTCAAAGGTCTTCCTTCGAGTTAATGACTTCAACTTCTGTGCCTACCTGACATGTCTTTGTCTGAATCCACAGAGTTCAAAAGTGCTTCAGTGCACTGGCTATTATAACCCACATCATTCTATCACACCCTCCTGATATGAAGCCTCAAAGACCTCTCAAGCTTGAAATCAACAACCTACAAATGTACAATGACAACATACATTCACAGCATAAATAGAACACTCACAGACATTCATTCAACATAGAATACATGCAGGAAAAAATGCTTCTATTTGTATTAATGGCAAATGCATGTTTTTACAAGGTGTTCTCGAGATCAGACTTTAACAGAGTCTCGACTCTTTCTCTTCTTCTCTCTCGACTTACTCCACAGCTGCAAAATTCATGAGCTCCTGCTCATGAGCTTCCTCTCTCATCTTTGGAAATCCTCTCAGATCCCAAACAAATTTCTGGAGTTGTTCATCTGCTCCATCTCCCTGCTACTGCTGCTGCTACTTCTTTCCTTCTACTCAACTTCTCCTTGCTGATAGTTTCTTCTAACCCTAACATCAGCTCCTTGATCTCCTCAATCACTTTGTCCAGCTTCTCTAGTGGCTGGCCCTGTTCATGCAGTCTCCTCGGCTACAAAAGTTTTCTCTAGTCTGGCAGATCGCAATGATCTCCCATGCCTGCTTCATCAGCTGCTTCCAACTTCGCCTGTTGGATGTGCACACTCTGCACTTTCACCCTCTCTTCCAGGGCTTCAATTTTCTCATACAGATAAGCCAAACTAATGCTGTCTACTTCTTCTTCTTATTCCACAAACTCCCATGTTGCAGTCCTTTCATCTACCTGACCGAAAGTATTGAGCCATTCCTCGGAATGCTCATTCTCTTCTTCTTTTGCTTGGGAAGTCTCAAATGCCTGCTCCAATTCTTCTTTGACAGTCTCAGTTGGTTGTCTTTCTCTTGTTGTTGCTGCTTCATCTGCAACACAGAATTTGACCTCCTTTGGGCTAAGTGGTAGGAATATCCCAATTCCCCCAATCATTAGAAGGCTCCTTTGATCCTCCTCTTATGTTAGCTACATCTGCTGATCCGACTCTAAATCTGATCTCAGCTACTCTGTCAGCTCCTCCAGTTGATTCAAACTCACCTTTGAGTCCATGAGACTCTCAGATAGCCTCATCTCTATTCCCATGCCCACCTGGAAAATTGGGATTTTTTCGCTGCCCTCTTGGTAGACTATGATATCTCGCAGTGATCTCGATCCATTTCCCTCCTGGAAATGTGAAATTCCCTAGCTATCCTCATGACAGTTTGTGATATCCTCAGCTGATCTCAACTCTTTTCCCACCTGGCAATCGAGAATTTCCTCTCAGCCCTCCTAGTAGTGCTTGAGATCTTCATCTGATCCCATTTCATCTTCAACATTGTTGAGATTTCTCCTAGTCTCTGGCTCACATACCTGCACCCTTTTCTTTGGTCTGTTGAGGTTTTCAGGAGGCCTCAACCACCATCTCAGTAGCTTACACTGTATTTTTACCATAAACTCTGGGATTTTCTTTCCAACATATCTTCGGCCTTCAGTAGCCATATCGTTGTCCCTGTCTGCTCTCCAGGCAAACCTACTACTATCACTCTTCACCCCTGTATGTTTCAACTTCATCCATAGTATTCCTAAATGTCTTCTTCTCCTCTTCGCTTGACCTGAAATCTACATATGAATTCCCTCTCTAATACCAAACTGACGCAGACCGCCACCTCTACCTTGACAGAGTCTCTGTGTGACCTACCGGTCTTAAGGATCGTTCAATCTCTTTCCTGAGCCGAAGAAGATCTTTCGTTTCCCTGCTGGAATATCCTTCCAATTGATCCATAGGTCCTTTTCGGAAGCTCCCCTATGCAAACAACACTAGGTGCAAGCTCCACCTTTCCCAAGCGACCACAACACTATGACCAAGGCCAAATTCCAAAGGCACTTGTCGCAACTCACAATCTTCCGAGTTCACGAGTCAAAACTCCCGACTCTTCCTTCTCAATCCTGTGATACTCGAGATCACAAAATGGGTATAGATCCTCTATTGTCAGCGCCTTCCACGCGTGACCACCGGCTAAGCTTAATTCTAGCTCCTCTCGCTATTCACCGCTTTGTGAGTTCAAGGGTTGAACTCTCGTTCCCTCCTTGTGTGATCCTCTGAGACTTAAAAGTCAGTGAAGGTTGACCTTCCTTTTGCAATTATCGCAATTCACCCCTTCACGAGTTTCAACGTCGAGCTCCCATGCTCTTATCTCAGGAATCCCCAAGATGCGAGAAGTCAACAAAGTGTTGAGTCCTTTCCTCCTGGTGACGCATGTCCACCTGTCTGTCACACGGGCCCCACCTTATGGCTCAGCAACGTGTCCACACAATCCTTAGCTCTCAACACTTCATGACTTCTGATGTCGAAAGTGACCCCTCTCAACCTCTGAACCCCTGAATGCACGATAGGTGATGGGGTTCTTGATCCAACAGTCCTCCCATTCTTTGGATCCAATGGTTTTCCTCACTCCTCGTAATTTTGCAACTTCACAAATTAGAGCACCCAACTCTTGGGCCCTTACCTTGCGAACCTCCGAGTTCGCGAGATCCCTTGATCTCTGCCACCTGTCCTCCTAAGATGGACGGTCCCGATCTTCTCACGACTTTTCCACTCGCGAAGTCGAAGGACTTCCCTCTCTGACCTTCGATGTCTGAATCCCCGATAGAGAGGATCTCATGAGACGTGTCCACTCTCAGACGAATGACTCATATTTCCTCGGGACTTCGCTACTCGTGAAGTCAAGATTCTCACCTCTGTGAGTCCCGGTGCCCGAATCTCTGAAATGGGTGATTCCGTGACACGCGTCCTCTCACAGATGGACAACTTAGATATAATTCACCTTTTTGCGATTTCTGATGTCGAATGCTCGGACTCTCGTCCTTTGGACCCTCGAACTCCTGAATGTTGAAATCCCGATACGACTCCTTCGGGACTTTCTCTTCTGCTACTCTTCACGTGAGTTTTAAACCTCGTGCAACTCTCGACATATCCAACGACTGTCTGTTGTTTATACCAATATCTAACGGCTCAGACCTGCCTTTCCATTGCACCTTTCCTATGTTGTCTGGACACAAATCCGTGGTCCAGATTCTCTTGGCTGATCCGACGACAGTTGTGCTCCTCATGAGCTTCTGCGCATTCTTCCTGCACTTGGAAGAATTTTTAATTCTCAAAGGCCTTGACCTTTGTTCTTCTTCCCTGCGAGATCTTCACCTTGAGTCTCGCCTACGTTCTCAAAGATGCTACTCCTCCTGAGCTTATCCTTCGAATCCTCAAGGGATTCTGTGACTTCTGTGCCTCTGCAGAGTCCTTGCACACAAAGGTGCTATCTCTTCTGAGCTTCTCAAATACTTAGACCCCTAAGGGGTTTTATCTTTTTTTTTCCTTTCTCCTACAAATGGATAATTTGGATGCCCTCCTAGATATCCTCCACTCAAGCAACCTCTTTCTAAGTGCTCAGGGTGTTCAACAACCCTGTGAAGATCCTTCAGTGGATTCTTCTTCAATTTCCAGAACTCAAAGAGTTCCTCATGTGTGCTTTGGTAATTACTCAATGCCCTCTTGGCAGAGTCTCAAGAATCCTCAGTGATTCTTGCTTCTTACGAACTCCCATCAGAGTTCTTCCTTTGTGCACTCCTTGCACTGGCTCAATGCCCACCTGGCAGATTTTTCAAGAATCCTTAGATGATTCTGACTTCTTAAGAATTCACAGTAGAGTTCTTCTCCTATGCACCCCTTGCACTGGCTCAATGTCCACTTGGAAGAGTTGTACAGAACTCACAACAGAGTTTCTGTCTTCTTCTGAACTCACAATATAGTTCCTCTTCTGTGCACTCTTTGTACCTGCTCAATGCCCGACTGGCAAAGATTTACAGAACTCCTCAGAGCTTCTATATGCAACTGTGTTTCTCCACAGCCTTGCCTCCTGAAGTGTTCAACAACCTCAAAGGTATTCCTCTGAGTTAATGACTTCAGCTTCTGTGCCCACCTGGCATGTCTTTGTCTGAATTTGTAGAGTTCAGAAGTGCTTCAGTGCACTGGCTATCAGAGCCCACAGTGTTCTATCACAACCTCCTGGTATGAAGTCTCAAATACCTCTCAAGCCTAAAATCAACAACCTACAAATTTACAATGACAACATACATTCACAGCATAAATAGAACACTCACAGACATTCATTCAACATAGAATACATGCAGACATAATTGCTTCTGTTTGTATTAATGGAAAATGCCTATTTTTACAAGGTGTTCTAGATCTTAGACTTTAACAGAGTCTCAGCTCTTTCTCTTCTGCTCTCTCGACTTACTCTAACTTCCTCCCTATCACAAAATGAGATTGAAATTGATCTTTTATAAGAGGGGGCTCTTCTAGCTCTTCCCTCCAATCTACCTACCCTATTCAATTACATAGAATGGGCTGCCTAGTCCATAATTTGGATCTAGATCTCAACCTTACAAACATTAAAGGCCTACCTTCTCTAATGCCTACACAAAGGCACGACTTCACGGCTCAATAGCCTAAAACATTAAATTACATTCAATTTCAAAATTGAAGACGAGGGATGCGCCTCTCTTCAGCCTTGAGTGCATGTGCTGACGTGGCTGGTTGGCTGATGTGGAGAGATGCTCCTGCATCAATGAGTCAATCCATGTCTGTGATCAACTCATGAAGACAAAATAACCAACACACAGTCATGATTAAGAGAGTTAAATCATGAGCATTATGAATAAAGGATAAAAGGACAAATGATATTATTTAAAGTTTAAATTTATCATTTAAATGAAAAGGTACAATGGTTCAATATCAAAAGATGCAATGATTCAAATTCACACCAATTGGAAGACTATATAAATAATAAAGAATGGTGAGAAGAAAGTGTAGTTGAATTTGTTGAAGTATATATATTTATATATAATGGATTGAATGAAGGTTCATTCTATCATGTTGGTGCCTGTTTACAAGCTGGGTCTTGTATGAGGATTGGATTACTCACATCTTAGTTGGATATAAGATCAACAAGATGGGACTTGTTATGAGGGTTGGATTCCTCATTTATCAGTTCGATCTGAGAACTACAAGCTGGGTCTTGTAACAGAGAGTTGGGTCTCTCATAATTGTTTGAAGATGAAGATTGATGTTATGTATTCATTCAAGTTAAATAAATAGATAAAATATTTATTCTTTTATATATTGGTTGAGAAAATGAAACAAATATATGTTGTTCAGTTAATTTATGAAAAGTGGAAAATTGTCCAAAGTTTTGTGACACTGATTCATCCCCCCCTCTTAGTGTCAAGTGTCCATTTCAACAAGACATTCACAGGTTGATTGGGTGACGACTAGGCAACCAAAATATTACTGAGATATGAATTTTTCTAAAGCATAAAGAGATAAACCAAGATCTCCATAATTTACTTTGTTCCACATGAAAATTATGGAATATTTTTCATTATAAACACCAAAATTTCACTCACCATAATGCATGTGGGATTAAAAGAGGCAGAATAAAAGGAAGGGATATAATTGATCCACGGTATTGATGGATGACTACAGAGAAATGATATTTATAATTTCATAACTCAAGATCCGGGTGTCTATTTTGGGAGAACCATACCTCGTTGGAATTTTATTTCGACGAGGAAGACAATGGGACAATTTTTAAGGGATGGATTTGGCCATAATTTCTCCCAAAATTAAAATGTCAGTCAACTCTTTTTCATGAGTTGCTAAAACCTTTGTTTGGAATCTCGACTTCCCAAGGCTATAAGTTGAGATCAAGAACTCCAAATTTCACTCAAGAGCACTCGTTGGAAATATATGATGATGAATAATATTTATATATTGGTTTCCATGGCTGAGAAGTAAATTATAATTCTCAAAAAATCAAAACATAGTCCACTTTTTTTAGACAATCAATTTTAAATTTTTGAAATAAAAGTTTATGAAATGACTTTTATTAAAGGATTAAGTGGGTCCCATTTGGAGGCATCAATTTAAATTAATTAAATTCATTGATGAAAATTCAATAAATAATTAATTCCAAAAATAATCATGTAGAAACTTATGGAAGAACAATAAGCCGTAACTACAAGAAAACATTGGGAGAAATTTTAAAAGAAGAGAGTACCATTAAAGAAGGGCTTGGAAGATCATAATAGAAAAGGTTCAACCATCAATATGCAACCAGGTCTTTGATAAACAAACAAAGATCTTGATTTTTCTTGCTTCTTCTTCTTCTACACTATTTTTCTCAAGGATTTATGCTTGTATGTTTGAATTGAGCATAAAGATGAGTTTTTGAGTGTTTTTCTTTTATTCCTTTGTGCTACCAGAATTCACTACCAGACTGCTCCAAGGGTTGACATCAATCACTAAGGGTTGAAATCAATATACAATATCACTCTCCAAGGGTTGAAATCAATGAAAACCAATAGTCCATACCAACTTTCCATCAACCTAAGCCAAGTATCTGAAAATATTCTCCTTTGGCATTGATGGAAACACCAACATTGATGGAAACACATAGTCATGATAAAATTCAATCTTATACTCCTCATCAATGTTTCTATCTCCCCCCTTTTTATATCAATGGAAAAGGGTATCTCCCTTTGGGGATGCTCCCTCTGACTGAACTCTCCTTGGGGTTGCTCCCCTTGTCTAAATGCCTTTGATATTTCTCTATGTTTATAAGCCTTTGATTACTCTCTCTCCGTTCATATGAATAATATCCCCCCTTTTGACAAAGGGTATCACTCTGATGAAAAACTGAAGTCATATAACTCATTCTTCCCTTGTGACAATCACTCCCCCTAGAAACATGCCTCTGTTCTCTCTCTCCAAGCATCTAACTCTTTATCCTTCATCTGATGAATCTCTTCCCCTAGAATCATACCTCTATTCTTACCTCTTTGTCTGAAAACTTCTCTGAATGATATTTCTACCTATCTCTTTGGTCTTGTTTCTCTCTCTTGACTTCTCTGGAAGATGTTGTGTAGAAAAAATATAAGTCTTCCTGTACCTGCTACCTTTTGGAGTTATTGTCCATTGGTACTTCCTTGTGTAATCAACTGACATATATGAAAATAATTCAAGAATAAGAATTCACATATTCCTATGTAATTATCATCCATTATGATAATGTTCCTTTGTCTATGAACCACTCTTTTAACCAATCTATGAATCCATGCTCTCGTCCAGTATAATATATCTGTCCAAACCTGCTAAGTGTTCTTACAAATCCATTTCTGTCCATACTGTCCAAGACTCTGATACACAACTATCCATAATGATAACTCATCTGTCATTGTACTATCATGAAGTCTTCACTACTACAATTGATTAATATATCGTATTGTACTTTTGCTAACAGACTTCTCTGAATCCGTCTACTCAAACTCTACAAGTTGATTGAAGGATGGTTCTCTGGTCTGTCTCAGCTACCACATAGACTCCCCCTATATAATATTCATATTACCTGAGAGTCTCTAAGTCAGATAGCTCAGAACAATTCCTGCTCCGATGTAGAGTCATCATCATATTCATCGGTAGATTCTTCATCTCTCTAAACTCCGAATTCTTTCTTTCTATATGTGGATTCATATTTCACTACAATACCTGAAAGCACAATCTCTTGAACCCGCTCCTTATTTACCTGTCCTCCTTTTATTTCATTTATTTTCCAAACCTTTCTATATTTGACATATTCCTTTTTCTTTGTAGATTTGTCTTCATCTTGTTTTATTTCCAATCTTATGATCTCTGGGACCTGGGCTTTGTTCACATTTTCTTCCCGTTTTCTTATCCATACTTTCTTATATCTGATATCAATGTTCCCTTTCATGGAAGTATCAATCATTCTTCTACAATCACAAGTTATGTGTCCATAGTTATGACATTTGTAATATTCAATGTTACGTGGGGCCACATAAGAATTTCTTCCTTGAACATTTCTTTTATAATCCCCGCAATTTGCAACCTTATGTCCAAAGTTAGTACAATAAAAACAATGACCATAAAAGAAATTTACATACCCGGGAGTGAATGATCTTCTTTGTGGTGTAGTCCTTCTAAATTTCTTCTTTGACTGATCATGATCATGATTGAAGCTTCTTTTTGTCTTGAACATGGATGGTCTTCTTGAAGACGTATCTTTATTAGTTTTATTAGATTCTGGTTGACCATGATTCCTTCCTTTGAGTACTTCTGCATAACTCTTGATCTTTTCTTCATTCTTCTTTTCTAGCAAGCTAGAGTGCTTCTCTTCATTATCTAGTGGTTATGTAAATGTTTTTGTCTCTTCAACATTCTTTTTGAGCTTCATGACTTTGAATCTTAGTGTGAGAAATTATTCTTAAATCTTCTCAACCTCTTTGTAAGTTTTAAACCTGTGAAGTAAATCAATGCATATAGATTCTTAAGCAAAACATAATTTAATTAATGGCTCATACAAAGTGTACACAGATATTTTTTACCGGAAACCCTCAACCGGGTAAACCTTTCTTATATTCATTATCTTGAATTTCACCATTCACTATACAATATATACAATGTTTTTAGGTATTCCGTAGATACCAAAACCCTAAAACCAGGATTATTTTTAGTAAACCGATAAAAATAGAAAAAACTGCCCAATTTTTTTTTTCGAGGCGTTGCCCCAAACGTTGCACGTAACTAGGGGGGGAACACCTGTACCCCCCTGTTGGGTATGTGTTATATTCTTTTCATGAGTAGTAGTGTCTGAGCGTATGCGACGGACGCATAGGGGGGAATTTTTTTTCTGTCTCAGGAAACGTGACACCTACCTCGGGAAATGTGTCATGTATTTAGGTGGTTTTTTCGGCACATGGTTTTTTCCGATGGTTTTCTATTTCCGGTTAAGGAATTAGGGTTTTGGACTAATCCAAGTCATTGGGTTAGGTTTTTGGATGCCGCTGGATCCTATATGTATATTTTATTGTAAACAATGTAACACAATGAATGAATATAATATATGCTGGTTTTCCCGGTTTGGGTTTCCAGGGGAAAAATCTCTGTGTAATGTTTGTATTTTCCATTGTATCTTTTCTGTTCTTTTCTGAATATCTATTTATAGTAGACATTGTACAAGGTTAGTATTTACATTTGGTATCAGATATTTATTGGCTTTAGGGGGATGCCTTTGTGGTCAAGGGTTTGGCTCGGGACTGTGATAAGCCTTGTTACAGTGGGAGATCTGCAGTATTGTTTTTCAGGTGAAAAGAAATGGAAATAAATTCGAAGATGGAGATCGAGAAGTTTAATGGGAAAATCTTTGAGCTATGGAAGCTCAAGATGGAAGATATTTTGGTGGACAGAGATCAATGGATCGCGGTAGATCCAGGTACTGCACCTATAGGAACTTCTGCAGATGACTGGAAAAAGATGGATCAGAAGGCAAAGAGCACAATCCGACTGTGTCTCTCCGATTCAGTATTACTGAATGTGTCAGAGGAAGATACAACCAAGGAATTATGGGAAAATTTTGGGAAGTTGTATCAGTCTAAGTCCTTGGTAAATAAACTATTCATGAGAAATAAGTTGTATAACTTGAGGATGAGAGACGGAGACTCGGTGGCAGAGCATTTGAACACCTTCAATACTGTGGTAAGTCAGTTAGTATCTGTTGAGATTAAAATTTCAGATGAAGATAAATGTATCAGTTTGTTGTGTTCTTTACCAGACTCGTGGGATAGTCTGGTTGTGGCCATAGGTAGTAATAAAACTTATTTGAAGTTTGAAGAAGTGGTATCATCCTTGTTGTTGGAGGAGATGAGACGAAAGAATATGGAAGGACGTAGCACAGACGCATTATTTGCAAGAGGATGTTCCCAGGAAAGAAATAGATCTAATTTCTCAAGTGGGAGATCTAAGTCTAAGGGTAGATCTAAATCTCCTAGAAAGTTTGTAAGGGTATGTTGGAGGTGTGGAAAAGAAGGGCACTACAAGAAGCAGTGTAGATCCAAAGTTGAGAAAAAGAAGGGATCTGAAGAATCTTCTTCTACAGAAGAAAAGACCTCCAAGGAAGAAGGAGGGGATGTGTACTTGGCCTCTTCAAGCACACATGTATATCATGAGGCATGGTTGATTGACTCTGGTGCATCCTTTCATATGACTCCCCACAGGGAGTGGTTCTGCGAATATGAAAAGTATGATGGAGGTAATGTTTTCTTAGGTAATGATTCAACAACTAGAATCATAGGAAGAGTAAGGGTCAAATTGAGACTCAGATATGGAAGCATTAGAACACTTCCTGGTGTTCTACACATCCCAGGTATGGATAGAAATTTGATTTCTGTAAGAAAAATCGAAGATGCAGGGGTAAAAGCACTTTTTGAAAAGGGAACTTGAAGAATGGTTCGAGGAACAATGGTGTTGATGAAGGGAGTTTGGTTTGGAACTCTGTATAAGATGCTAGGAAGCACTATTATTGATGGGTGTAATAGCTCCATTATTCCTGATATTGGAGTTGAAGAATAAAGAACTCCTACAATCTTTGGAGAAAAGGTTATGTTGTGGCATCAAAGAATGGGGCATATCAGAGAGAAGGGTCTTCGACTACTACACGGTAAAGGTATGGTTGAAGGTATGTCTAACTGCTCTCTGGATTTTGATTTTTGTGAACATTGTCTATATGGGAAGCAGAATCGGGTAAGATTCCCCTCTATTGCAATGAGGGCAGAAGGAATTTTACAACTAGTTCACAGTGATGTTTTTGGACCTGTGTCGGTCCCATCATTGGGAAAATATGTGTACTATGTATCATTTATAGATGAATTCTCGAGGAAATCTTGGATGTATTTCCTCAGGAAGAAATATGAAGTCTTTTACAGGTTTAAAGAGTTTAAGGCTCTTACTGAGAATCAAACAGAGAAAAGAATTAAGGTGTTGAGAACAGATAATGGAGGAGAGTTCTGCGGGAATGAATTTGAAGAATTTTGTAAGAAGTGCGGTATAGCAAGGCAGAAGACTACTCCATATACACCTTATTAGAATGGAGTTGCAGAAAGGCTGAATAGGACGCTGATGGAAAAAGCAAGGTGCATGCTTAATGGTGTCAGGTTAGGGCAAGAATTCTGGGCAGAGGCAGTGGGTACTGCATGTTATCTGGTCAACAGATCACCCTCATCAGCGTTGGGTGACAAGACTCCACAAGAGGTATGGACTAGTAAGGAACCTTCTCTCACACATCTTAAGGTATTTGGCTGCGATGCATATGTTCATGTTCCAAAGGAAAACAAGAATAAGTTGGATAAGAAGGCTAGAAAATGTATCTTTATTGGATATAAAGATGGTCTCAAAGGTTATAAGCTTTGGAACCCAGAAACTAAGATGGTAGTGTATAGCCGAGATGTGGTATTTAGAGAAATGAAGGATGTTGTTAAACAGGAAGTCCTACTAAGTAAGGAAGAACCAGAGAAGATAGAGTTTGATTTAAAGGATGAAGAAGAAGACTCTACAGAAGAACATGAATTAGAATAAGAAGATCCTCATACTCCAGTATTGAGGAGATCAGATCGAGAAAGAAGTCTACTAGAAAGGTATAGTCCATCTGATTTTCATTCAAAATTTGCTTTGTCTATTACTGATGATGATCCTAGAACTGTCAGGGAGCTAGTGGATTCATAGGATGGAAATCTCTGGAAAAGGGCCATGGAAGAAGAAATGGCATCTTTGGATAAGAATGAGGCTTGGGATCTAGTGGAGTGGCCAACTGGAAGAAATCCCATTGGCAACAAATGGGTATTTAAAAAGAAGCTGAATGTAGAAGGAAAAGTGGAGAAACACAAATCTCGATTAGTAGCAAAGGGTTATTCCCAAGTTGAGGGAATTGATTTTGGTGAGATTTTTTCTCCTGTTGCCAAGTTAACCTCTATAATATTTCTGTTATCTATTGCTGCTGCATTTGATTTTGAAGTAGAACAGATGGATGTGAAGACAACATTCTTGCATGGGGATATGGAAGAAGAAATATTTATGAAGCAACCAGAAGGTTATGCTATGAAAGGAAAGAAGGAGCTGGTATGAAAGCTGAAAAAGTCCCTGTATGGTTTAAAACAATCACCAAGGATGTGGTATCAAAAATTTGATACTTATATGTTGGGACTTAGCTTCACAAGAAGCAAAGAGGATCATTGTGTCTATTCTAAATTAATTGGTGATCATTTGATTTATTTGGTCTTGTATGTGGATGACATGTTGCTGATAGGGAACACCAAGGAGATTATCCAGGATGTGAAAACTCATTTGTCCTCTAAATTCGACATGAAGGATCTTGGTGCTTCAAATTTCATTTTGGGCATGGAAATTAAAAGAGATCGAAACAAGAGGAAACTCTGGTTAAATCAAAGAAAACATGTTGAGACAATATTGTAGAGGTTTAATATGAAAGAATGTAAACCGGTCAAGGTTCCTATTCCTCTTGGTGTAAAGTTATCTGCGGATCGGTGTCCCAAGACACATGAAGAAGAGGAGGACATGTCTCATGTTCCATATGCGAGTGCAGTTGGCAGTTTGATGTATGCGATGGTTTGTACTAGATCAGACATTGCACATGCAGTGGGAGTTTTGAGCAGGTATATGTCAAAACCAGGGAAGGAGCATTGGACAACAGTAAAAAGGGTTTTCAGGTATTTGCGTGGCACTACTAGCTATGGATTTTGCTACAAAGGAAGATCGGGATTGGATAGAGTGGTCGATATAAATGGCTTTGTGGATGCAGACTGGGCTGGAGATTTGGATTTTAGGAGATCTACAAGTGGGTATCTGTTTAACCTGTTTGGAGGAGAAATAAGTTGGATGAGAAAAAGACAGGCTGTAGTGGCACTTTCAACTACAGAATCTGAATCCATGGCAGCCACTCATGCAAGTAAGGAAGTAGTATGGTTACAAAGATTGTGTTTAGGTATTGGGTTGGTACAACAAGCTGTAAGGATAGAGTGTGACAGTCAGAGTGCAATTTTTCTGGTGAAGAACCCTACTTATCATTCAAAGACAAAGCACATTGATGTTCAATATCACTTTGTGAGAGACATGATTGAAGAAAAGAAAGTATCACTAATGAAGGTGGACACTTTGAAGAATGTTGCAGACTCATTAACAAAATATGTGAGCACTGAGAAGTTCTCTTGGTGTAGAGGATCCATGGGCATTGTTACCCTATATTTTTTACTATGTAACCCTGTAATCCCCTGTATGCAAAGAAAACAACAAGTGGGATAATGTTGGGTAAGTGTTATATTCTTTGCACGAGTAGTAATTTTTGCCTCAGGAAACGTGACACCTACCTCGGGAAACATGTCATGTATTTAGGTGGTTTTTTCGACACATGGTTTTTGCCGATGGTTTTCTATTTCCAGTTAAGGAATTAGGGTTTTGGACTAATCCAAGTCATTGGGTTAGGGTTTTGGATGACGTTGGATCTTATATCTATATTGTATTGTAAACAATGTAACACAATGAATGAATATAATATATGTTGGTTTTCCCGGTTTGGGTTTCCAGGAGAAAATCTCTGTGTAATGTTTGTATTTTCCATTGTATATTTTCTGTTCTTTTCTGAATATTCGTTTACAGTAGACATTGTACAAGGTTAGTATTTACACCCCCTAGGAAAGCGCTCGATGCACACAGCACAAATAGAGCACTACTACGAGGGATTGTCAGACGCAATTGTCATATCTGACGCGCCCACACAAACACATGCAAAGACTATAACACATACCCAACATTCTCCCACTTTTTGTTTTCTTTGCATCTAGGGGTCCAGGGGATTATATAGTCAACAATCCAAGGCAACAATGCCCATTGTTACTCTACACTAGGAGAAATTTTTTGTGCTCACAGACTTTGTCAATGAATCTGCAACATTCTTCAAAGTGTCAACCTTTTCTAGCAACACCTTCTTTTCCTCAACCATGTCTCTCACAAAGTGATACTAAACATC
>SNQJ01S0000436.1:346206-369806 GCA_010110895.2 Picea sitchensis
ATATAGTGACTTCTTTAGCTTACATACCAACTCTTTCTTTCCCTTCACTACAAAGCCTTCTGGATGCTTCATGTGGATTTCTTCTTCTAGATCCCCATGTAGGAATGTTGTCTTCACATCCATCTGTTTCACTTCAAGATCAAAAGCAGTAGCAATAGATAAAATAAATGTATTATAAGTTAACTTAGCAACATGAGAAAAAATCTCACCAAAGTCAATTCCCTCTACCTGGGAATAACCTTTTTCTACTAACCAAGCTTTATATTTCTCCACTTTACCTTGTACATTAAACTTATTCTTAAACAACCATTTGCTACCAACATATTTTCTTCCAGCTGGCAACTCAACTATATCCCATGCCTCATTCTTATCCAAGGCATCCATTTCTTCAACCATGGACTTCTTCCAAAGTTTACTATCCTCTAAATTCATTGCTTCCTTGACAGTTATGGGATCATCATCAGTAATAGATAAAGAAAAATTGGAACAAAAATTAGGTGGACTATACCTTTATGGTTGCCTTCTATCTCTCACTGATCTCCTCAATACTGGGGTATGAGGTTCTTCTTCTTCTTCTTCTTCTTCTTCTTCTTCCTCTTCTTCAGATGATTCATATTTTGCATCATCCAACTCAAGCTCTATTTTCTTAGGTTCGTCTTGCGTTGGTAGGAATTCATGTTTGGACACATCTTTTACCTCTCTGAAAACAACATCTCGATTGTAAACAATTTTCTTGGTTTTTGGGTTCCAAAGCTTATAACCTTTCACACCATCTTTATAACCAATAAAGATACACTTTTCATCCATTTTATCCAGCTTACTTCTATTTTCCTTTGGAACATGTACATAAGCATCACAATCAAACACTCTAAGATGTTGAAGAGAGGGTTTCTTTCTAGACCATACCTCGTGTGGAGTTTTATCATCCAACACTGATGAAGGTGATCGATTGACCAGGTAACATGCTCTACCCATTGCCTCTACCCATAATTCTTGTCCTAACTCAACATCGCTGAGCATGCTCCTTGATTTTTCCATCAATGTCCTATTCATCCTTTCTGCAACTCCATTCTGCTGAGGAGTGTATGGAGTAGTCTTCTTCTTGCTATACCACTCTTCTTACATAATTCTTCAAATTCGTTTCCGCAGAATTCTCCACCATTATCTGTTCTCAATACCTTTATTTTCTTCTCTGTCTGATTTTCTACCAGAGCCTTAAACTCTTTAAATTTATCAAATACCTCAAATTTCTTTCTAAGAAAATAAATCCATGTGTTCCTTGAAAAATCATCTATGAATGAAACATAATACATAGATTTACCCAGGGATGGAACGAGAACAGGTCCAAACACATCACTGTGTATCAACTCTAAGATCCCCTTTTCTCTTGTAGTACCAGATGGGAATCTTACTCGATTATGTTTACCATATATGCAATGTTCATAGAAATAAAAATCCAGAGTGCAATTAGACATACCTCCAACCATGCCTTTACCATGTAGTGTTCTAAGGCCCTTTTCTCCAATATGCCCTAGTCTTTGATGTCACAACATGGTCTTCTTTTCAGGGATGATATTGGTCTTGTATTCTTTATTTGTCTACACAAGGACAACAGAACTGTTACACCCATTAATATAAGTGCTTCCCAACAACTTGTATAGATTTCCACACTGAACTCCCCTCATCAACACCATTGCCCCTCGTACCATATTGTAAGTGTTCTTTCCAAATACAGTATCCACCCCTGCATCATCCAACTTGCTTAAATATATTAGGCACCTGGCAAGTTTTGGAATGTATAGAACCCTAGGAAGTGTTCTAACCTTCCATATTTTAGAAGCAACTTAACCCTTCCATGTCCCAAGATTTTTTCTATCGAGTCATCTCCTAGGAATACATCACCACCATCATATTTTTCATATTTAGAGAACCACGCCCTGTGAAGATTCATATGGTATGATACACTTGAGTCGATCAACCATACATCATGATCTACATATGTACTTGTAGATTCCAGGTAAACATCACCTCCTTCTTCAGTGGAGGTTTTCGCCTCTGTGGAAGAGGTACTATCAGATCCCTTTGGTTTTTCAACCTTCTTAGACTTCCAATCTTTCTTATAATGCCCTGTTTTACCACACTTCCAACATTTCCTCATAGATTTTATTGGAGACTTAGATCTACCTGTAGATTTAGATCTCCACCCCGAAGGCTTACCAGGGTTCCTGTCTTGGGTACACCCTCTTACAAATAAAGAATTTGTGCTATGAACATCCATGCTTTTTTGCCTCATCTCTTCATATAACAAGGATGCAACTACATCCTCATACTTCAATGTAGATTGAGTGGTACTACCTATTTCTACAACCAGATTATCCCAAGAGTTTGGCAAAGAACATAACAAAGTAATACACTTACCTTCTTTTGCAATCATAATATTAACAGAGACAAGTTGACTTACCAGAGTATTAAAGGCATTTAGATTTTCTGTTAGAGAATCTCCATCTTCCATCCTAATATGATACAATGTCTTTCGAAGAAAAAACTTGTTTACCAGGGACTTTGATTGATACAAATTCCCCAACTTATCCCATAGTTCCTTGGCTGTAGATTCTCCTAAGACATTCAACAACACCGAATCTGCTAGATAGAGTCGAATAGTACTCCTTACTCTTTTGTCCAACTTCTCCCAATATTCCTTTGACATACCAGTAGGTGGTGTACTGGTAGTTTGTGTACTGGTAGGTTGTGTACCAGTAGCCTGTGTGCTAGTAGATGGTGTACTAGTAGGATGTGTACCAGGATCCACAACGATCCATTGTTCTTTGTCTACAAGAAGGTCTTCCATCTTCAGCTTCCATAACTCAATGTTTTTATTGTTGAACTTCTCTATCTCAATTCTAGATGATCTCGCCATTCCTCTTTCTATACTCGAATCTCCATTGTGAAAGCTCACACTAAAGCCAGGTTTATCATAGACCCAAGATAAACTTGATCTATCAATACTGAGCCAAACCCTCAACAATAAAGGCGTCCCTCTGAAGCAAAAAATGAGCTCTCATACCACATGTAAGTTTTAAACCTGTGAATTAAATCAAGGCATATAGATTCTTAAGAAAAACACAATTTAATCAATGGCTCATACATGTACACAACTATTTTATACCGGAAAACCTCAACTAGGAAAACCTTTCTTATATTCGTTATCTCAAATTTCACCATTCACTATACAATATATACAATGTTTTTAGGTATTCCATAGATTCCAAAACCCTAATCCCTAAAAAAGGGATTATTTTTAGTAAACCACTAAAAATAGCAAAAACCACCCCCAAAAACAATTTTCGGGGTGCTGCCCCGAACCCTGTCAGCCCCAGGCTATGCTCAGTGCCGAACGATGCATGTAACTAGGGGGGGGGGGGGGGGGCGGGCATACCTGCCCCCCCTAGGAAAGTGCCTGATGCACATGGCACAAATAGAGCACTACTACGAGGGATCATCAGACGCAGTTTTCATATCTGACGCACCCACACACACACATGCAAAGAATATAACACATACCCAACACTCTTCTTCTATAATTTATCTGAGACTTCATGACTTCTTCTATTCTCTTTGTTTCTTCAAGTTGTATTTTCAATTTAATTATTTCTTCTTCAAGTCTTCTCTCTTCTTGACCAAATTCTTCCTCAAGCTAGTTTAATTCATCGATTCTTTCCTTGAGATGACATGTCAGTATATTTCCTCTCTTTTATGATTTTTCCTTTTTTGTTTCTATGTTGACTTCTAAACAATGATTTTGATATTCTAGAGTTTCTTCTATTCTTCTGGCCTCTTCTAGCTGAGCTCTTAAATTATTGATGAACTGCTGAGATTCTTCAGAACCTTGAACACTTTCCTTTTGCTTCATCAATTCTTTCTTGAGTGACTTGTTTTATTCTCTTTCTTTCTTTAGATATTCAATTGCACTGATCAATTGTTCTTTGTAATCAACTTCTTCTTCTTCATACTCTTCCTCTTCTAAATCTGTCTTACATGATGAGCATATTTATTCTTGTTATGTACCTACATCTTCTTTGGCATTTTATGAATATGTGATGGGTGAAGAATATATATTATGTAACTTATCCAAAAGTTATTTGGATGATGAACATTTACCAACCTTTTCTCTTACTGGATCAGGTAATCCTTCCCCGATGAAATTCATTTCTATTTTGTTATTCTTCTTCAATTCCTTCTTGGCTGAAGTATTTTCTTTCTTTGTAGCATTGTATCCTGTCACAACTGAATACCAAATATCATATCCTTGTACCTCTAAAAATGTTTTCATTCTTTTTCTCCACATCTCATACTTCAGACCATTCTGACCATTGAACTGTGGTATTCCATTTCTATACAAACTGTTGCTCTCCATGATCCACCTTCTAGTGGTTAAATTGTTTTCTTGAAGGACCTGCTCTGATACCAATTGTTGGATTACTGAGAGGGGGGGTGAATCAATAATGATAAATTATACCAATTATTAATCCTTTAAACCATAATGTATATTCTTTTACTTATTCAACCATGTTCATGTGTTCATCATCAATATATTACTGTATCATAAGAATTAACATTCATCAATGCATAATAAAAAATAACAAACACATCCATAGAGTGCATAGTACACCAATATTTACGTGGAAACCCATTGCGAGAGAAAACCACTGAAATATTTTCTTATATGTCAAGAATTACATTCAAGGAAGCACCAACTTCCAATTCTCCAGCTTCTCAGGCTAAAACCTAGTTTCTCAGGCTACAACCTGATGGGAGCTCCAACTCCCCAATTCTTTGGCTACAACTAGAAGGAGGCTACAACCCCCTATGTTCTCGACTACAAATAGAAGGTGGATACAACCACCTATCCTTGCCTCATCCAACCACCCTGAAATATAATTAGAATGATGGAACCATTGTCACACTGTCACTGTGAGATATACTGTTGTAAACCTATAACAATTTGTGCCACTAACCTGTAATCAACCCATGCCACTGTGTTGTAACCAACCTGTACTTATGCCTTTCCTATACAAAAAAAAGACATATACACCAACAACATGTACCAATACTCTCCTGAATATATCCAATCTGATAACATATATCTCATACCCAAAATCACAACAATATCACTCAAACCATGTGCCAACAATGCACATCAATCATGTACATCAACCATGTACATCAACACTATTAAAATATAACCAACAACATGTACCAATCATATATCAAAAACAAACCAAACTATGCCTCAACAAGATGTATCAAGATCACCATGTACTTCAAGTATGTATCTCATCAATGTACCCAATCATATACCTCTACCGTATATCAATAACATACACCAATATAACCAACAAGATACCTCTAACAATGCACCACACTCTCCATAAATCAAATACCATAAATCCTCACATCAACCATGTGCCACAACCTCACTATTATACAACCTCTATCTGTACCAATAACTTCAGCAACATACCTCAACCAAAAGACATCAAACATGAACCAATACTAAAATTTAGTAGATCTGTCTCAGATCAACTCTACATCAAACCCTAAAATTCCAAGAGGGCATCCAATAGATTTACAAGAAAAACCCTTAACAAGATTCATAGATTCAACACTACACATATGGAAACCATACCCTTATCTTCTTGTAGCATTCTACTGTCGTGGTTTTGCTGCCGCGATTCTGCTACTACGAATTTGCTACAACAATTTTTTTTCCACGGTTTTTCTGCCGCACTTTTTTTGCTGAACTTTTCCTTCCGTGACCTGCCACACTTTTTTTGCTACACTTTTTCTGTTGCACTTTTTCTACTACACCTTTTTTTCCACGATTTTTCTACCTCACTTTTGATTCCACGACTTTTCTGCTGCGATTTTTCTGCCGCACTTTTTCTACCACACTTTTTCTTCCACAATTTTTCTACCACACTTTTTCCACCACACTTTTTCTCTATCAATAATACCTTCCCAAATAACCTTTCACAAAATATATATTCAATGATATTCAATAGGTGCTAATGGGAGAGCCTTTCTCTCTTATTTATAGTTCCATGTAGCTTCCTCAAGGGGTTACCTTCTAACCAACTTAACCTACTTTCCTTCTTTTAGAGCTAACCCACTTCTAACCACTTGTCCACTTAGCCAGTTTTTCCACTTAACCACTTTCCACAAATAGAAAGTTCTCCACTCATAGTTGCAACTAACTTTATTATTTAATTAATTTCTTTTGCAACCACTTTGACTTATCCATAAATAGTAAACTAACCACTTCTTGTGGCAACCACTTTATTATTTAAATAATTTCTTTTTGCAACCACTTTGACCACTTTATTATTTAAATAATTTATCTTTACTCACAACTTCTTGTTGCAACTAAATTTTCTATAATTAGTCAATTCATAACTTCTTTTCCCTTAACTAACTTCTTCTTGCAACCAGTTTATTATTTAATTTATTTCTTGGTCAACCACTTTGACTATTCAATCTTCTCATCACAACTACTTTACCATAATTACCAAACTCACAACTTCTTGTTGCAACTAATTTATTTTTAATTATTTTCTTAATGCAACAACTATACCCATGATTAAATCCTAGTTACGATCAATTTGACTAGTATACGTTTTCTAGGATCTTCTAGAATAATTGACTTCTTTGACCTTCTAGGGGCTTCTAGATAACTCATGAGGGTTGTCCAACTTCATATGGCCATAACTATCTAACCGCGAGGATTTATGTGACATTCCACATATCACTAGAAATGGAATGACATATACTATCCATATAGAATAGTCTTACCTATAAATTCACTTATATTCATTACCTAAAAAATACTCAGGTCCATTACCCATTCCTTTGTGCTACCATAATTCGCTACCAAACTTCTCCAAGGGTTGACATAAATCTACAATATGAATCTCCAAGGATTGACATCAATGAAAACCAACAGTCTAGACCAACTGTCTGACACATGGGAATAACTTTAATGATTTCTCAGATCTTGGAATTTCTGAGTGTGAGATTTTTGGAGTGTGCCTATCAAATTCTTTTCAATTTTGAATGTAATACTCATTTAAAGTTCTATGAAATGAACAATACCATTTCATTATTTTTCTTGTAAGAAAATTTAGATGCATATTAAGCTTGCATGTTTTTAAGAGGGATGTTATAATGAAGTTGAGCATATATTTATTCTTATATTGAAGCCTTTCTTCATATTTTTATGGCTAAGAAGTTGTTTGTTCCATTCAAGAATAAATTTGGTTATCAATAACCATTTAATATATAAACTAAGAAATAAATACTTGGGGTTTTCTATCTAGTATTCTCCCATTTGACAGTCCAATCCAAAAACATCAAAATACATATTTTAGACAATAACAAAGGAGTACCACCTATATAAAAATGTATGGGGGATTTTATCCTCATGAGGTTTCTATTTGGATCTTGAACAATTTGAACATCAACACCTCTCTACTTTAGGTTACCCATGAGTTATTTAATTGGTTTATTTAGTCATCCTCTTTGAATAAGGCCCATTATATAGTAGTGAATAGTTATTTAGTGTAAAAGGGTCTACTTTGTAAGACCCACTAGGTAGTTGGTACCTATCAGTGATGGGACCACAAGTAGTTAGGGTTTTTTCTATTGAAAATCTATTTAAAGAGATAGGAGACTATGGAATGCTTGTCTTGTGTTGTTGTATTTGGATCTCTACTTGATGAAAGGTTTCCCCACCTTAAGAGGCAAGTGCATTTCCTTCTTCAAATTATATTAATACAAGGGTATCTCTTACATCTTTCATATTATTGCCTCTTGTGTCTAGGTTTTTCTATTATATTCTCTATATACTTGGTTGTGTTCAATTTTAAGGGTTAATGAACACTACAAGTGGTATCATATCTCTTTCTTGAGACAACTCCTCCAAATTTTAGTAGATTTTTTTCAGGCTAGAGATGTATTTTGGTGTCTTTAAGTAACATAATGATCTACCGTTCAGTGGTTAAATTGTGGTTGGAGAATAATACATGTAGGAAATACAAGTGAAATCACTTGGTTGGAAACCCTTGTAACCTTTGTTGGTAACCCTTCAAGTAGTATTGCATTAGACAACACTTGTATTTGAAATATCACTTCCACATACCTTCGAGTATATTAGAAATCCCCTAGGCATACATGAAACCAAATCTATCTCAATTGATTTTCCATCTTGTTTCCTCTGCAACATGTGCAATGAAATTATGATAATTTTGAATATCAATAATTTGAGAATTTTGTTAGTACAATAATACTTAGGAAAGAGTAATACCCCGATAGGAGTAAAAACAAGTTTGGGTCTAGCTCGTACCATTTTGGGAGACCTATATCAAAATAATCCTTATATGATGTCGACAATGTTGGCATATCTCTTAGGTAACCCTTCTGGTGGACCCCCCTATCCCATTGTGGGAGCTCTATCTCAAAATACTCTTTGTATAATTTTTATCACATTGGTATAATTATATGGTAACCCTTCTAGTGTACCCAAGCTCCCATGGTGAGCATTAGAAACACAATATGGATACTAAAATCACCCAACTAGAAATCTAGGTCTGTAATATCAAAGACCAAGTCTCTAAGATTGAAAATTTGCAAGAATAGGTTTCTAAGATTGATGGAATGGTCTCTAATATTAACACCTTTCAAGTAGAGGTTTCTAAAACCAATGAACAACTAGAGTTCATCCTTACAACCCTATCAATAATGGGGAATTGATAGGAGTTTCTAGTGTTGTGGGCTAATGGTGAATCATCTACAAGAGAGATACATCACATAATTCCACTCTTTTAGGAAAATCAAAACAATATGTTACAAAAATTACCTAAAGTAGATTTGAACAAGTCCCATGGTTTTGGCCCAAAAGGATGAGTTATCTCTATGGAAAATTAGTTTTCCCTCAAAGGAATTAGTGATGACCCATCGAAATTTAGGGTGGGTGTGCTATACTTGGATCATGAGTGTTTGAAATGGTGGAAATTGCATAAGAAGTCCTATGGGGGATACATTTCCTAGAGTCAATTTTTTAAATTAATCTATGATCAATTGGAAACATATACTAATTTTCGGGTCACTAACCAAGTTGCATAAAAAACGCCTAATTGAAGACTTTATTGCTTCCTTTGAGAAATTGGAAATCAACACAGGAGGTATGGCTAATACTTTTTTCAAATAATATTTTCGCAATGGTCTAAAGGAATAGATTAGAGCACAAGTATATATGGCTCACCCTATTGTTTAATTGGTCACCTCTCAACTAGTGACAGAAGAAAAGGTGCTATTAATTGACTGAACAAAGTGACCAAAGTTTCGTCTACGACCATATTGTTAGGGTTCTTCCCTAACCTCCCTACTTTAAGCTACATAGGAGTTAGTTAATTTTTGTATGTGGCCATACTCTTTGAATAATTCCCATTGGATATTTATTTAATGTAAAAGGGTCTCGTTTGTAAGGCCCAATAGGTAGTTGGTATCCATTAGTGACAAGACTACAAGTAGTTAAGGTTTTTTCTATTGAAAATCTATTTAAAGAGATAGGAGACTATGTAATTTTTGTTGCGCATTTTTGTATTTGGATCTCTACTTAATGAAAGGTTGACCCTCCTTAATAGGAAAGTGAACATTTTTTCCTTCTTTAGATGATCTTAATACACATGTATCTGTTACATCTTTCATATTGATGTCTCTTGTATTTGTTTATTTCAATTATATTCTTTGCATACTTGGTTGTGTTTCAGTTTTGAGGGTTAAGGAACACTAAAAGTGGTATCTGAACTCTTTCCTGAGCCAACACGCCTCCAAAGTTTAGTATATTTATTATTCTCTAAGATAGAGACATATTCCAACATCTTTAAATAACACATTGATCTATCATTCAATAGGTAAAACTATGGTTGGTGAAGAATATGCATAGGAAATACAAGTGGAATCACTTTGTTGGAAACCCTTGTAACCCCTGTTGGTACCCCTTCAATTTGTATTGCATTAGAAACCATTTGTATAAGGAATATGACTTCCACATACCTTCGGTTATATCAAAAGTACCTTAGGAATACCTGAAACCTAATCTATCTCAACTGATTGACCATCTTTTTTATATAGTACACTAAGAACAACACTTAGGGAGATCACTTTCTAGTACCTATGTGGTTGGGTCATATGGCTAAGGGCACAATCAAGCCTCCTTAGTTAGTGCCTAGAGATAATGGGTTGAGTACTATTTTTGGATCCCACAAGCATATAAGAGAGTATAGTACCTGCCACTCCTCTGTCTCTAGGACTTTGTGAACCCTATCTTCTAGTGTTAGCCAACAACATTCCTACATATTTGCATCTAGAAATAATTTGAAGTTTCTACCACTACAATAATAATCAACTGGGATTAATACAAGAAAATTACTCCGAAACAAAAATTTAGGGTCCCTCCAACACCATTGTGGGATACCTATCTAAAAATATTCCTTTCACCATGCTAATCATGTGGGTATACCTTTTAAATAACCCTTTTTGGGAAGACTCGTTAGTACAATTATTTTGGGGTATATATGGATAAACGTCTTTACAAACCCACGTTCATAGTGAGATAAGTCGAAAATAGAATTTCCATAAAATCTTTGGTAGTCTGATAGTTCAAACAAGAAACATGGCCAACTCAAAGAACCAACAACATACAAACCTTCTCAACACCAATATCTAGAAGAAAAAAATGTTGACATTAAGCATACACCATGTTATGCATAACATAATGAAATCACAAGAATAAATCTTGAAAGTATTAGGTGCTTACTTGAATCTCAAAGTATCAGATCCAAACATTGATCCAACCAAGGAGTAATTTCCATCCCATGAAGTGTAGGCTGCACACATGTTTCAGGATAACCCCTACCCACACTTTCAGGATCATGATTCATTGCATCATTTTCCAAAGGTTGACATGAATAAATTTGATGGGTATGATCCCTTGGGGAGGGTTACCTAAATGGAACACTATTTCCCTATCCATGGAATTACTGATGACCTACACAAACTAAAACTTTGGGTATTATATCGAACGCCGAATGTTGACAATGGTGGAAATGGTATAAGAAAGATTATAAATGCTACACGACATGGAACCATTTTTTGCAAGTTATTTTGGCTTGTTTTGAACTTGACACTCACCATTTTGGATTCCTGACAAAATTATGCCAAACTCACACAATTATGGACAATATTACCACCTCTGAGCAAATGGAAATCCACACATAGGGCCTATCTGATTTATTTTTTAAAGAATATTTCATCAAGGGTCTCAAGGAAGCAATTAGAGCACATCTCATGATGTAGTTCCCAAACGCACAGTTGGAAGCTTATGTTATAGATGAAGAATATGAGATAGTGATCAATGCACAAAACAAGAGACCTTTACTCTCCAATCACCCTAGTCCCCATGTGGTGACTACCCATATCTCATCTAACTCACATATGGTACACATACACAAGTTATATCCCAAAGAGATGATAGAACGCCAATGCCTCTATCTTTTCTATAATTGTGATGAGTAATATTTCAAATGGAAAAAATGTAAATGACATAAGTTATTGCAAATGGAAGCATCTCCACATGACTACTTAGATGAAATTCTTGTTGAAGATACTCTTGAACCAAACTTGGAAGACACCACCCCTCCCATGGAAGATGAATCCCCCTTTCAATTTATTTGCGAGGAACCCCAAATTTCTCTCCATGCCCTATCAATTTTCTCAACACCTCAAACCTTGAAATTGATTGGCTACATCAAGCACCACAAAGTGATTGTGTCGATTGATTATGGAAACACCCACAATTTTATTCATAGGATATTGGAACAAGAAAATCATTGTTATTTACATCGAAGATATATTTTTTAAATAATGATCACCAATGGTGGTACAGTGAAATGTGGGGGCCAATGTGAAAATGTGAAACTATAGATTGATGATTATCATCTCAAAACTCACATGTTTTCTATTGGAATGGGAGGTTGTGATATAGTTCTTGTGCCATAATGGTTACACACTTTGGGATCCACCACCATGGATTTAAAATAATTATACACGACTTCACTCAAGAAGGGTAGAAACATACCTAGAAGGAGATTACATTTTTTTGCCCTAAAATGATCACCTCTCATCATATGAGGAAGTTATTGAAGAAAGTCCACTTGGGTATTATTGCACAATTCAATGCCATATAAGTAGTCAACACCACCCCACAAGAAATTCACATTGATTTTCAATTGGTTATCTCTAAGCATCAATAGGTATTTGAAACAACATAAGGTTTACAACATTCACATAGGGATCATGAACATGGTATTCCCCCCATTCTAGGTAGTCAACCACCCAATGTGCACCCTTACTGACACCATTTTGCACATAAAAATGAAATTGAAAATATCATTCAAGAATTTTTGGAGGCATGAGTCATACATCCTAGAAATAGCCCTTACTCATCACTAGTGGTCATGGTATTAAATAAGGAAGGTACTTGGCACATGCGTCCTGAATTCTGAGCTCTCAATAAGTGACCATCAAGGACAAGTTTCCTATTCCAATTATTGATGACCTCTTGGATGAACTTGATGGACCCAAGTTTTTCACTAAATTTGGCCTTCCTTATGGCTACCATGAGATCATGATGAATGAGGCAACCATCTCTACGACCTTATTTTCTACTCATAAAGGTCATTATGAGTTTCTAGTGATGCCTTTTGGATTTTTCAATTCTCTATAATCCTTCTAGATCCTCATGAATAAGATCCTTCAACCATTTATATGCAATTTTGTTCTCGTATACTTTGATGCTATTTTGATCTACAAAAAAACATGGGAATTCCATGTAGAGCACGTTGATAGATCCTTGCAACTCTTATAGGACCATCAACTATTCACGAAATGGTCCAAATATTCTTTTAGGGATTTATAGGTTTAATACTTGTGTTACATTGTAAGTTATGAGGCAGTAAGAGTTGATCCAAATAAATTCATATTTATGCAAGCTTGACCCCATCCCAAGACCCTAAATATATTGCATGGATTCTTAGGACTTACATGATTTTACATGAAGTTTGTGAAAAATTATGGGAAAATTATTGCTACCGTTAGAGGATCATTTGACACTAGATATTCGTATGATCACCCATTGGCATAATCTACATCCCTTTCCATGCTTGCATGACCTTGCCCCCCTTTTTCCTCCTTAAAAATACTTTAAAAACCCCATCTTTCTTGATATACATGACTTTCCTTATAGAATCCCACATACATACACTTGTTTCTAGTAAAAAACCCACGTACATGTTAATTTGGCTTAAAAAAATAATAAATAATTACTTTTCGGGTGGAGTTGATGGGTTCCTCAAGCTCCTGACCTCCTATAGCTCATCCATAACTACTCCAATTGTAAAAAAGGAGTATAAATTAGAGCCTTGGGTTAGAGGAAAAATAAAACAGAGAAATGCATCTTTATGGTGGCATTTTCATTATAGTCCTCCAAGTCCCCTTTTCCCCTTGCATTTGAGATTGTCCTTCCCATAAGGAAACCCTTGTTTAGAAAGTTGTGTTCTCCCTCTCTTTTCAGGAATAAATCCTTTGCCTTCCTTGGACTTGTTTGAGCATACAATATTGGAGGTATTGTTTATCATCTATGGCCTTGGGTGGAGGAATTTGGAGCCCAATTTTGGGACCGTGCTGCAGTGGTTATAGGATGTAACCAACTTTTATGCTTTTCATAATAAAATATCTCTCATTCTTGTCCAATTTCATATGTTGATTCATGTTTCTAATGTATTTTACATCTTATAATTTGAATCTATTATGAAAGTTGTAATGATCATGCTTTAGTTATTTATCAGATAACTAACTATTTGCAGTTGCTTGTCTCTTTGTGTGCAGGATATTTAAAGGATTGTTGTGGAAGAGTGTAGGAGAGAAAGTATTTACGCGAGATCGACATCAAATATCAGATTCCAGGATAATTCTCTTCTCTCTCCCTTGAAATTTAGTTATTACAAAGTAGTTATTCTTAATTGAATTCTTGATTTGAGTTAGAGAGTGGTCTTTTATGGTATCGCTCTGTTGTGGCCATGACCCATAGCCATAGGACATTTTTTTCCGTAACATAATTGGTGACTCCATTGGGGATACTCCCTTTTTGGGTCATTAGGGGTACTTGTGGTTTGTATTTCTTTTGAATATTTTTTCGTGTCTTTGACCATTATCTAGAATTCTCTTAATTTTGCAATCCTTCCTGAGTCTTATAGACCCTTTTCTCTCATATTTAAGGGGTTTGTATTGGGTGTATGTGATTTACTTTGAGTACAAACACATACATATGTGGCTTTTCTTGAACAAAATCACGTACATACACTACTTGTCTATGTTATAGTCACATACATATTCACTACTTGTCTATGTGACAATTGCGTACATATTTTGGGTTGGGTTTTCATCACTCTTCAGATCACTGGAAGTTGGGGTTATGGTACTGTAGGGTCTTCCTAGATCTTGTGACTCTTTGAGAGTTTTTTTTGGTTTCATAAATTGTTTCTTTTGTGTCAATATTATAAGAAAAGTCCAAAAAATGTTTCTCAAATTTCTTGTTTTGTCATGGTTGCTTTTGTATCTTGATGGTTTTAGGTCTTGAGAAAAATTTGTCAGGTGTATACTTCACTTTGACCTATTTTTACATTTCTTTATAGGGTGTTTGGTCATCTAATTTTTGTCTTTATTTCCTTATACCTTCTTGGTTTCTTGATTCATTTATATAAATGGAAGTGTAAGAGTGTATTCTTGTGAACTTTCTTCCTTACCCTTCAAATTTTCATTTAGAAATAAAAGTTCATTGTATACATGTTTTCTTTTGGAATCTGCTCTTGTACTTTTCAAAAAAACAAAAACACTCTTAGTGTTCATTTAGATTGTTTTTCTAGGGTGCATCTTTATCATATAAAGTGAAAAGAGAAAAAATTTCATTTTTCATTAACTTAGTGCATTGCATAAGATGTTGTAGATTTCAGTCGAATCATGCATTGCATCAAAAGTGAAAGATTTTCATTTTCATTGCATTAAAAAGGAAACGTTTCTATGAAAACAAAGTGCATTCATATCTATATATTACACCTCTTTCTTTTGAAGAATTTAGCCTATTTTTATATCAACAATATTCTTAAAGTGTAGTTGTTATTGTTTGTGCAAGTGGAAATACACATCACTGAGTTTCACATCCATTGTTTTTTTTACTTAAGAAACAACCATTAAAACGAACGCTAAAAACTAAAATAAATTAATAACCTTTTTCTATGGTTCACCAATAGCTTAGGCTAGGGCCTTGGATTAGGGTGGAGAGTGAATTATCCAGGTCCAACCCAAAGAAAACATAGGAGTTTGTGATAGGGAGAGTCAAATACAATTTTTGTATAAGTATATCTGGGAAGCTCCTCTAAGAAAAGATTCAAACATGAGGTAATGTGAAGAATATCCGAGAAGATAACCCATCTAAAGATTAACTAAGAATAGTGGAGAGATTGTATTTGGGGGTTTATCTATTTCCCTTACCTCCATGAGAGGCCGTGCTTTTGAATCTTTAGGATTTGTTACCCTACCCATACATTCAATCCCGATCATCGACTGTACCCCCTAGACACTGACTATGAGTTGGTATCCATAGTTTATTTTCCTAGGTATCACATAGGTGACTATGGGGGGTTTCTTATGGTACTTGAGACAAACTTCGTATCATGATTTTTAGTACGGCTGGAGGGTGCTTTGTGAAGCATGGGTACTTACACCAGATAAGGATGGCTAGTGGAGGTCGGGGTAACTATTTCTCATTCCTTTGTTCATTGGATCACGAGACTTAATCAACCTACACATTCATTCGGAAGGTCCTTACCTCACTTTGTTACTATTATGATCTCATGACCTAATCCAACTAAGTCGGGATATCGACAAAGTTGTTTGCTTGGATTGTATCTTTTAGGGATTTTTCTTTTTTAGTGGTGTTCTCTCTGTGAATAGAGGACTTAGGTGGGTGTGTTGGCCAACACCTTGAATCTTTGATTTAAAGTGGTTGATCAATCACCACATCGATTGCAGAGAGTTAAAGGTATTTCTCTGGAAGAAGTTCCTATAAGTTTTCCACCTCCTCCTCAGAGACGTTGACTCGATCCAACTGACACTTTTGTACCAATTAGTCTAGTTGAATTTGTAGAAATTGAGGATGTAGAGAAAAACTCATGTCCACCAGAGGTTAGTCATATATCAGACCTCAAAGACAAATATTTCATTCATCCATTCAACCCTCCATTAACTAGACCTGGAAATCTAGTTATTTTGTGAATTCTGGATCCCAGGTTAGACTACATTAATATTCTCCCTCTTCAGTGAGTCTTGATGGAAGGAACTTCAGGAGTGTTTGGGTCAGGGGTCCATGCAACCCCCATGTCGACAATCATATCTAGAGGAATCCATCCTCTCGGTATCTTAACCAAAAAAATAATGTGGTTCAAACCATGATAGTTTCATTTATCAGTGGCTCCGCACGATTGATAGTCAGGTCCACTCAAACTTTGAGTGTGGTATTCTCATCGCTACATTTAGTGTCTAATGATTTTACATTTGGAATGTCGTCATTTGTCATGCAAAACATGTCGGATGGATCTCAAATGACTCCCCAAATTTCTAGCGTTGGTGTCAGGAGTTCTTTGACTCCCTTCCAATATTTTCTGTGGGGCGGAGGGTATATCTCTTTGTCAAACCCCTCAATGGATATTGTTTTTTTTTCATCCTCAAGTCCTAATATTGTTGTGGGATCGGTCCCTTCCCTAAGCAATCTATTTAAATATATCAGAACATCATCTACATCCAATTCTCTCACATTCTTCGACGTGTTTGGGAGAAATCCCTTTCTTCAGTTGGGAGTGCTTCTAGGGGGAAACCATTATGAATCATCTTGGAACCCCTCATTTGGATATTTCCCAACACAAGGAACACTAAATAGGAGCCAAGATTTTCAGTTTGGTAACCAGTTTGGAGGGGGCTTACCTCACAATCGAATATTTCTGATCCAGGTGGATATTGGTGGCCACCCACCTATTCAAACTGGCTCCTCTTGTCCGTTTTTAGTTTAAAATGTTATTCTATACTTATTTGTAATTGTGGGTTTTTAACACCCCCATGGTGGGGGCGTCCAAATTTCTCTCTTCTTAGGAGAATAAAAATCCCCATTCGGGGTTTCTATCCCATTCTTCTTTTCTAGAGATTTCTAGCCACGATCTCCATGCTCCGAATCGAGCTCAAAGCTGGCAAGTAGCCTCTACCAAGTTATTCAGGTTCTTCCATCTATCTATACTCACATATGACCATGGGATATGACCATATTCTAAGACAAAAAAAACCAAGACAACCAACACACAAATCCTCCGGAGTGGCAAATCTTTGAAGTTCATAGTTCAATGCCGCATGTCCTCAGAGATTTTGATGGCCTTGATTGACTTCAGGACTTCAGCGCTCGAGAGTTTTGAACGCTCCAAAGGATTTTATCCATGGAGTAATTTTTACCCAGAGTTACAAATCAAGCGCCACGCGTCCCTTGTGATCAACGATTATGATCTAATTCAGGAATTCAACGTTCGAGAGTTTCAAACACTCCAAAGCCTTTTTTCTTTTGAAGTACTCCGTACCCGGAGTTATAGATCAAAAACCATGGATTTTTCCCAATTAAAAATTGATATCTGTCCTTTTCCCCACTTCGGGTGACTTGCAGTCAACGTTTCTCTCTTTCCTCAGAAATTCTCAGTACCTGGAGTTACAAATCGAGCACCACATGTTTTATTCCAATGGACGGTTCAGATGAACTCCAACTCTCTGGCCTTCAAGATTTCTTTTTCAACACACTCCCTTTTCTTCCAGAGTAAGATTCCTTTGAAATGGCATATCTTCTGCCATGTGCCCCTTCCAACAGATGACTAGGATGACTTCCAAACTCTGACCTTCGAAAATCCTCGTGCCTTCACACTTCAATTCTCCCGGATTGACTTCTCTTCGGAGTGCAGGATATGATGACACCTGTCCCTTTGGCTTGGATGAGTTAGATCTTCTTCGACTCCCGACTCTTTGGGATTTTTGCGATGAAAACTCCTCTTTTCTCCCGGAGTCATTCAACGTCGGGCTAACCATAACCTCATGATCGATGGTTATGATCTACTTCGGGACTTTGACGTTTGAGAGTTTCAAACACTCCAAATACTTTTGTCCTCCAAAGTACTCCATACCCAGAGTTATAGATTGAATGCCATGTGTTTTCCTCGATCAACGGTCGATATCTGTCCTTTTCCCCACTTCGGGCGACTTGTAGTCAATGCTTCTCTCTTTCCTCCGAAATTCTTAGTACTCGAAGTTACATATCAAGCGCCACGGTTTATATTCCAATGGATGGTTTATATGAACTCTGGCTCTCCAACCTTTGAGAGTTCTTTTTCAACACACTCTCTTTTCTTTCGGAGTAACATTCCTCCAAAATGGTAGATCTTCTGCCATGCGCCTCTTCCAATGGATGATTGGGATGAATTTGGGACTCCAGACTTCATAAATCCTCGTGACTTCACACTTTGATTCTCCCATAGTGTCTTCTCTCTAGAATGTAGGGTCTAGCAACACCTGTCCCTTTGGCTTGGACGACACAGATCCTTTTCGGCTCCCGACTCTTTGGGAGTTTTGCGATGAAAACTCCTCTTTTCTCCCAGAGTCGGTCAGTTCCAGGTTGCCCACAACCTCAATCTGATGGTCTGAGAGTATCTATGTGACCCCAGAGATATACGTCTCATAAATTCTATTCAAGGGTCCCTTGGGTCCCATTGTGTGCCACTCCAAGAGGGACACCTGGAAACGTCGTCACTCGACACATGGAAACCCACATGAACTTGATGTAATACACACGTCCCCTCGATCGCAAAGTCGTGATGGATCCCAAAGGATCCTTAGATCCATGGTCCACATCAACTTCGGGACTTCGAGACTTCAGGGGTTTTGGTGTTAACAATCCTCCATCCTCCTGAAGTGGTCAATGTCGAGCTGACTGTATCATATATCCAACGGACGGGATAGTTCTCGGGCATCCTCAAATCTATGACCTAGATTAACTTTGGGACTGTGGGACTTCAGGGGAATTATCCTCTCGTACAACGAATATTCTTGATTTGTTGGACCCGTGAAGTCTGAAGGGTTCTAAGGGTTAACACCTGCGTTCTTTCTCCAGATCCGACAATCGTGAAGAAATTCATCTTCTCCTAAACTAATCTCATCCATTCGTCTTCCAAATGAAAGGATCTCTCCTTTCAGGACTTAAATATCACTATCCTACCTGATATTTGTCATCTCCTTAACTACATATGTATTTTGAGCTAATTCTCCTGAACTTAACAATTAGAGAAATCCTTCACGCACCCCTTGCACTCATTTATAAACTCTAGAATTAAAGGGGGTTCTCAATCTCTGACTGCCTCACAGAGACTCTGTACAGACATGCACTACCTCTTATGAGCTTAACCGACTCCTTCCTTCAGAATGAATGGGAGTGTCGGCATGCACATGTGAGGCTATGCCCCAAGATCAACAAATTCAAAGTTCATTTATTTTAACTTGAGCCACCACTGGGCTCAGGACTTTACATGTACAAGTCAGATAATTCCTTATTTTCTTAAATTTAAATTTAGGCATAATTAGAGGGATACGGTATAACCATTGAGAAAACATGCACATCCCTACAACTTTCATAGGATATCTAACTTTAATTCACAATTACCGCTTAAATACACAGGATATGAGAATACTTATCTATTACAGGTTGTAGCCAACTAAATGAATGTGGGTGTTCATCCTTCCACCCAACCATAGGCTCAAAGGAATTCATTCTTAGGAATCTAGACACCCCCGTTCCAAGACATGATATCACCAGGGAATTTATTCCAATTCTCATCGGTCCTTTCTCTTTCACATCTTCTGTGAGGTTTATTAGATGCTTCCTCAGCATCAAGCTCACGAACTTCTACTCAGGTCCCATTCTCTTCACACTCTCAGAGATCTATCTCTCTTTCATGTCCTCAACAAGGTTTTTCAGATGCTTTCTCTTCATTGAGCTCATGGCCCTCATCTCGTTCTCTGCTGCTCGAAAATGTTTCCTTGCATTCTCCACTCTTCTCTCCATATCCTCTTGCATGCCTTGGAAACACATCCCTCCTATCCTGTTTCCTCCTATGAGAAGGAATCCTGGGTTAGTCTAGGTCTGTCGGACCCTGTGGCACTTTGGGCTGACCTTTCACAGCTAGACCATGCTTCTAATCATGGGGGTGGTTGAGGTTTCAACCAACGGTCCTTTTATTATTAACTGTTCTCTTATCGTTCTCACATTCTTTCCTCTAGTGATATCATGGCTAGTACTTTCAATGCTTCACCCTCACAGTCATTTATTGGAAATTAAATAATGATACATTTACAATGTTCCCATGCCACAACATGGTAATCCTAATTAATGATTAATTACAAGTTGGGGGAAACAGGGGTGTTACAGTCCCCCCCCTTTAAAAGGAACACTGTCCTCAATGTTCTTTCTCAGTAACACCTGTCATGCCTTTCTCATTCAACCACTTCAGAAGTATTGACCTTCTTCCTCGTTCAAGTCATTTTTTCAGAATCTTAATCTTCATCACCTTCCTTCAATAATTCTTGGACAACAAGCACATTAATCATAGTATCATGTGAAAACATTTTATTGTTGCATAAAATTTCTAGGAAAATTTCATAATCTAGCACAACACTTATCTGTGCAGTTTGTGGATTTGTATCCACATGGCTATATTGTTATCCAAGCTCACTTTTTTTCCTTTACATACTCGTTGTGTGCATGATCCCAATCAATAGTTTACAAGAACTATCATAGTCTCCTCTTCCTTGCGATCACTCACCCTCCAGGCCTAGGCTCATGCATCCCCTTCTCTGTTATACACTTCCTTAGGTGATCCATCTTTCCTTGCCAAGGTTTTATCACACAGGAAGAAAATCATAGACGTTATCAAGATTTACAGTCAGGGCGTTCCTCAGACTTTCTCTGTCGAGGCATCCCTACGGCTTGTGTTACCTCAACACAACATATTTCAGGTGATCATGGCTTACCACAGGGTTCTCATGGCTTAGTAGTGGCATCCTTCATGCTTTTCAGTTGTATAGCCTTCATCCATCCTTTCTGGACAAATATTATATTCTCACCTATATCAAAAGCTTACAAAATTTATGGGACATCATTACAATTCTAATTTTCAGAATTTTATTGTAAATCTGTCACCCACATATTTTCCAATTTCTTCATTTATTTTCATATCTTCTCCGCATGAAACTAGATTCACAATCATGAGAATTTCCTCCCCATAGCAGTTTAGCTCAGCAGGTAATCAATCTTCCTTATGGGCTTACAACATTTCCATATCCAAGACTCTTTCTTTTTGCATGTCAACTTTCCTCAGCCAAACAAATTGTTAGTTTTCATGCACACTATATTTTCATACAATGCATACTAACAGTCCAAGTCATTTTCATCTATTCAGGGTATATAAATAAAAAAGGAAATATTATTATTATGTAAGCATCATGTCAACATACTAAATTTTCCAAGTGCAATTCAATTATTAAATGACTTTAATCAATGTGCCAATGTTCATGGCCACATTCATACCTAATGAACCCTCGCATTGATCTTCAAGCTGCCACACTTAGTGACAAGCACCCTGCTATGGTGTGTTGGAGTTTAACCAATGTCTTCACCGTATGTCTTCTTCCTCCTCGTGCACTATTACAACATGACTATGCTTCCTGCTACAGGCTAATCACGATTCCAAATCAGCGCACATGAAACTAAATTTTTCTCTTGAATGCGCCCAAGCATTCTTCCTTCATTAGTACCCAAGGTGCCCACACTCATGGTCACCCAAATTTTCTTTCCTTTGACATCCATACAATGTAAGTAAAATTTTTGGAAGGTCCTCCTTCCTCAATGGAAGTTTCATTGTCTTCCTTTCATGCAAACATGCACATCCTCAAAGAAATTCCATGCAATGTGATAGCTATGAGCACCTTTATTCCCATATAACCAGTCCTCGCGACCACAGTCTAATGCAGAGTGTTAAAATATATCTTCCTTGATTGGCCCAGAGGAACTTTGTTTTCTCTCCATGCGACTGAGAGCTGTGACCTCAGATCTATTCTTTTCAAGTGCTATCCTTTCGGCTCCCATGCCTAGGCACTATGATCCTGGCTAAACCCCTTGTCTGCAAATCAATGGTGTAGATCCATTTCCCCCCAGATCCAATGAATGCAAGGGATTGTGGAACCTCAACTATATCACAGTTTAATTCTCTTCCGATATCCGTAATGAATACGGGTCGCCCGATATATGATCGTATCCCAAACTCAAAACAATGTTATATTAAATTTAAATTACCGGTACAGGTCTCGATGCTAACCCGTGTGCATATGAAATATCCACAATGATCATGATCGATATTAACCCTCGATCGATTTTAACCACACGATTTCCAGATAATAATAATTCCAACACAGAAGTGTTTGACCGATAATTTAGGTGGATATAGAGATTTGATGTGCTAACTTCAACCACATAACCTAATCACAGTATGAGTTTTACATGACATTAATGCATGGGTTCCTTGCAGGTTCTCCCACCAATCATTCACAGATTGACGGTTAACAATGATTGCATAATCCCAATATTCTCGCTCTTTATCGGAGAGTTCAATCTCCGCAATCTGAAAATTTCTTTCTAGACTCTTTGAATTGTGGTCATTGATCTTTTGCCTCGACGTGATCAACAATGTTGGTTGATTGCATTCCGTCAACTAGCATGTTCGTTAGTTTCAACTTCACGCTCCATAATGATTCCCAACCATCAATATATGTTCACATATTGACGGTTCACAGTGATTGCGGGGCCCAATCTGGAAAGTGTCTGCCTGAATCTATCTAATGGTGGTCGTTGATATTCCACGCCGACGAGATCAATGACGTTGGTTGATTGCGGGCCATGAACTATCACATCCATTAGTTTCACCTTTGTGATCCGCAATGATGCCCGACCGTCAATCTAATTGAATGTCTGGTGTTTGATCCATTAAATCCAGTGGATAGTGAAGTCGATTTGATGACTATGATTGGTCTTCCCTCCGATGAGCGGCTCACATTCATCTCCTCTGCTAGGTTCTTGAGTATCTTGATTCGATCAGGGTTTTATTCCAGAATCATACTCTACTTGGGTATCTGAGGCATACAACTACCTTTTCTTAACATGGATTCAACCAATCCTATTCAATCAACCATACTCATTTATTCATTCATTAGTCTTCTATTCATTACATGATGATTTCAAAATGTAATCCAGGATTCTTATATATATATATATATATATATATATATATATATATATATAT
>SNQJ01S0000436.1:369856-382122 GCA_010110895.2 Picea sitchensis
ATATATATATATATATATATATATATATATATATATATAGATAGATAGATAGATAGATAGATAATCTTGTAGCTCACTGCTTAGTTTCTCAATAGTTATTAAGGTTGTGACTCTGAAATCCTGACATATTTTTCACATAGTTATTCCACTGGGAACTCCCTCAGCATGCAACTTCCTTATTGCACTTCCTTCTGTGATGGCCTCAACCTTGAGTTATCTTTATCTATTTACCAAATATTCCATAAGGAATATAAACATGCATCTTTGTCATGCACCCAAATTATGTATCCATACATATTCTGGTTTTATTAACTTACATCCATGATGTACTTAACCATATGCTTAATCAAAAGTCTATGTATAGCTGCCATGGGTATATTTCACAGCCTACATACATCTCTATTCTAAAATTAGTCAACTCATGAATGTTCAAACACATTCTTATGTGATCCTCAAGGCATAATCATTTGCCTCTTATCCTGACACAAACCATCCTTGCTCATTTACTCTTTAATTTATTTATACTCGTCTTTTCTGAGGGAATGGAGCACATTCCCCTTAAGCTATCATTCAAAATAGAACTTTCATGACTCTTTAAAAAATGGAGTCAACTATACATCTATGGTATTCACTTAATCTTGGCAAGTCCAATTCTTTCCTTACATATCAATCATCAAGGTATCCATATTGTGCCTTTAGTATACATATATCCTTACATGATACATGTGCATCACTTTCACATTTAATATCATTCATACCTAACTGATATTATTATCCGACTTCATATCAAGAAGCTTAAAAATACATTAAATACATGTAATCAAGTACAAACACCTACAAACCTAACCAACATTCATCATGCAAGCTCATTGCTTTCACCCTTTCCATGTCGTGCATGCACATGGGCATCTTAGACTTCCAGATCCTCCTCCAAGGATATTGCTTCCATCCTTATGACAAGCCTCATAGGGATACTAAAGACTAAGTTTCCCTCTCAGTTGAGAGCTTGCAGTCATTCACACGACATCCACATGGAATTTGAATAAGACATAGTCATAACTAGGTTCCCTTTTTATACGATAACAACTAGCAAGAAAACACTCTTGCCTCGACCTCCATGGAACATTACCCAACCTATCAATAGAATCTGGGCAATTATAACCATGCCCAAGGTAACAAAATTAACCAATTTAGCTTCCAACTATATCTATATGGTTACCATCCACCACTGCATGTCAATCTGATCCATTGGCTTCTAGAAGTTCCCCAACTGTTGTTGTAGGAAAATATCCCTGCGGACAGGTAGATCACCTCTAGAGCTTGACCTTAACCCTAGACAGAAAAATACTTAACGTGGACACTGACTTCCTTTCAAATCTATCTAAACTAATACATGAGAAGGAAGGATAACAGAAGTACCTCTTTATCGATGTTTGTCCCTGCACGCTCCGAGTTTCCCTCCAATCCTTTGCTCCTCATTGAGTCATGCAGGCAAACAAGATACGACTACTTCCTACTCTATTGATATTAGCTTGAAAACAGATCTATCAATTAATGATAAGTTCATGTAACATCAGACACAAACTAGAAAGAAACAGGCCAAGCGTGTCATATTAATGAGAATAATGACAACAATACTTACAATCGTAGATGTGAATGCGACAAATTTGTCAAGTCCCCTTCGTCTAACCCTTGCTCAAAATATCCACAACCTGGCTGACAACAGCTTCACTGATCACTCCTCCTTTGGCTGACTGTGTGTTTCCTATGAGATCATAGGTTTCATGCTAGCAATTCTTCCCCCAATCAGCTCTAGCACCACTTATGAGATCATAAGTTTGGTGTGATTCTCCCTTTTCCCTTCCCTATTTCACCATTAGAAAGCTTGCTTATATAGCCTTGGAGAGGCTTTAACCACTTGAGATATCCTTGGGGAAGTTGAGGATTTGCCTCCTTCAGTTGAGGATCTTCCCTAGGATCATGGCTGGATTAGGGATTCGAATCCAAATGCCTTCCAAGAGTGAAAAGATGCTTCCCCCATTCATCTCAACAGCTTAACAACCACCCAGAATAGGTAGCGCTCCCTCAAAAGGGCCATTAGAGCGTTGTAGCGCTCCCTGAAAAAGGTTAAGGGAAGCGCCAACGCTCCAAAATCTATAGCGCTCCCTCAAAAGGGCCAGGGGAGCGTTATAACGCTCCCTGACAGTGTAAGGGGGAGATCCAACGCTCCAAGATAGTGTAAGGGGGAGCACTCCTCTCCAAAACTCAGTTTTTGAGGTGCTTTCAGATGGAAAAAGGCTTGCAAGCCTGCTGACTCATTTCTCCTCTTCCAAATCAAATGTTTGAGGTGTTTCAAGTGTCCTTCTCATGTCGTTATAGGCACGACATAGGCATCATGGCAGTATGCTTTCCTGACACACTTGTGACACTTGTGAACAACATGCGACACTTGCGACCTTGTGAGCAAAATGCGACACTTGCGACCTTTGTAATGATGACACTTGCGACACTATCAAAGTGAGTAATTTTGATGTGTAACAGATTTCCCCCCAAAGTATGAAGTTAGAAGATAGGAACTGATAACTGAAATACTTTGTAGACGTTCAAGCAAGGGTATAGACTCGGAGAACCTGACAGAAGCTGCACACAAACATCCAACAAATATCATGACATATTTCAAAACCCAAGGCAGGCATACCTATGCTTGGGTGATCAAGACTTAGTAGGATATGGTCGCCATAAAATACACTGCGGATCCATAATTGTATTGATAAAAAGGTATAGCCACCAAAGATACAATGTGGATCTATACTCTGATGACTCAGACTGATCGTAGCCACGAAGAATACACAGTGGATCTACGATATGACAAGACATAGCCACGACCAATGCAAAGTGGATCTATGTAACAGTGTATGCGTCCTTTGTCCAAAAAACTCCTTCGCAACCTGGGCGAAACATATATCAAAGTGAATTACTCAACCCAGGGTCTTCTTACCAATCCCAGTGCGATACTATTCTAACCATGTGAATAGATGTTTTGGTGTCGAACATGGCAGAAACCACTTGATTACCGGTCAATGAGGTAAACCGTTAACAAGCGCGAAGGAGATCACCATTAATGTCAATGATTCCCAAGGTACCCTAGTACATTCCAGCGAATGTGAATAGATGAACTAAAGTCGAACACCCGTGGAATCATTCAATCAGAGGTCAATGGTTTGAACCCACTGTCGAACGTGAGGAGGCCTGCCATTGAGGCATGCAGGTCCCAAAGTACTAATTAGTTTCTAATTCTAATTCCCGGATAATGTGTTGAAGTCGATAGGAATAGACTCATCGAGGGAGGGCCTTGATGTATCCCCCATCAACGACACGAAACGCATATAAAGATGTAATTGGTAGATCGAAAGAACATGGACTGACACGGGTTTTGAGACAAGATATTTGGGATGGTTGACTCTCGAGGTGGATACTTCCCCTGAACACTGAGGCACAACAAAAAAACATGACGTGGACCAACACTTATGCAGTGGATACGGTGACTTGCATCAGGTGACCCAAAGGAGTGAAAGGTACTCAAAGGATTGGCTCAATGCAGAGGTTCGACGGATTATGATATGTGCAAATGGAAAAGTGTCATGCTCAAGGGCGACTCTAAGAAGTGCTGGAAGATGTTCTCAAGAGACTGCTTGTCTTGCTCCTTTCAATTTCCCCCCCCATCCAGATAGATGAGTACCTCTTTTTGATTTAATGAGCTCGAGGAGGATAACACATGCTCGATATAAATCACCTTCAGTAAGTTCCTTTTCCTTTGTTTAACAAACCGAAAGAAGTAAGGGTTCGTTCCCATATGGGTCTGTCGATGTGTGCTTTAACGAGTCCAAGGACAGAAAACTCAAAGGTTTTTCGGGATTATAGAGTTTTGAAAAAAACTTAAAAGAGAACTCTCTCAGTTCCTTTTTCGTACAGTAGTCCAACGAGACCAAAAAAGGGTTAAACTATCGCTCGAAAGATGCCCTTTCTGACCTTTTAATGAGTGTGAAAGGAAGCAAGGTCACTCGACAATCTTTTCATATTTAGAGAGTCTGAAAAGGGTTTAAAGTAGACTCCATGGGGGTTCCTTTTTCGTGTGTTCGTGTATCATACGGGTCCGAAAAAGAGATAAAAGTTTACCCGGTTGCATTCTCATGTATTTATGAGCACGAGAAAGAACAAAGACTAAGCTCAGTATGCCCCCAGCGTGAAAGCTGGTGTCTTGACTCCAGAATGATCATCAAAGGCTGGAGACATGCCCCCCAATCTTCAATTCATTCACCAACTTTGAGGTTGTCACCAATTTCTGTGCTAGATGGAGAAAAAAGATACAGGTGGATGAAGTGAAGGTTCAAAAACGAGTCCTAACGACAGACTCGACTCGACATCTACGAGATCTGGTGAAATACTCAACTTGAAGGGAGAGGTAATTGTTTCATTTTTTAATGAGCTTGACACAGGAAAAGAACTATGCTCAAGGTTTCAGGTTCAATCCCCAGATCGTTGTTTCATTTTTTAACGAGCTTGCTACAGAGAAGAAAACTATGCTCAAAGCCTCTGTTTCATTTTTTAACGAGATTTCCACAGAGAAGGTAAACTGTGCTCATTATATGCCCCCAACATGAAAGATAGTGGCCTCCGTTTCATTTTTTAACGAGCTTGCCACAGAGAAAGGAAACTATGCTCATTATATGCCCCCAGAATGAAAGCTAGTGGCCTCTATTTCATTTTTTAACGAGCTTGCCACAGAGAAAGGAAACTATGCTCGTGACCTCTGTTTCATTTTTTAACGAGCTTGCCACAGAGAAGGGAAACTATTCTCATGATTCCCCCAGCATGAAAGCTAGTGGCCTCTGTTTCATTTTTTAACGAGCTTGCCACAGAGAAGAGAAACTATGCTCGTTATTGCTTCTTGATCATGGATTCCAAGAGGATAATGCTCTGGAAGGGTACCATGTCAAGGGACAAAACTTGGTCATGGCTTCTAAGAGATCTTCGTCAGATGGAAGAGAATCACTCTGGAAGGAACACATGTCGAGGGTCGTGACAGGGGTAAGGAGATTGGGCTCCAATAACCCTATCAAAGAGATCACCATGTCAACTACCGGATAAAAAACCATCGGAAGTTGAAGTCATGGGAGACAACGCCACGTAATTGACATGCGGCGGGGGTGATACTGTCTGCATATAAGAACCACTTAGGGAGGTAACCCATTCAGGGCTCATGAATGAAAGTTGATCAATAGTCACAATTCTTCCATCGTGAGGGAAAGATATCACACGAAAAAGTGTGGATACAATAGCTTTCATGGCATAGACATAATCCTGCCCAAGGAGTAAAGAGAAATCCAAGGGGTCTCGGACTACCATGACATCGATAAAGATAATTTTCCCTCCCAAAGTTACAGGAAACTGAGGAAGGATCCCTAAAGGTTGACTAGTTCTTCTGTTAAAAGCTAACAAATTCTTCCCCAGCGGAGTCGCCAGTTTCTGTTGTAGGAAAATCTCCCTGCGGACAGGTAGATCACCTCTAGAGCTTGACCTTAACCCTAGACAGAAAAATGATTAACGTGGACACTAAATTCCTTTCAAATCTATCTAAACTAATACATGAGAAGGAAGGATAACAGAAGTACCTCTTTATCGACGTTTTTCCCTGCACGCTTCGAGTTGCGCTCCAATCCTTTGCTCCTCGCTGAGTTTTGCAGGAAAACAAGATACAACTACTTCCTACTCTATTGATATTAGATTGAAAACAGATCTATCAATTAATGATAAGTTCATGTAACATCAGACACAAACTAGAAAGAAACAGGCCAAGTGTGTCATATTAATGAGAATAAAGACAGCAGTACTTATAATCATAGATGCGAATGCGACAACTTCGTCAAGTCCCCTTCGTCTAACCCTTGCTCAAAATATCCACAACCTGGCTGACAACAACTTCACTGATCACTCCTCCTTTGGCTGACTGTGTGTTTCCTATGAGATCATAAGTTTCATGCTAGCAATTCCTCCCCCAATCAACTCTAGCACCACTTATGAGATCATAAGTTTGGTGTGATTCTCCCTTTTCCCTTCCCTCTTTCACCATTAGAAAGTTTTCTTATATAGCCTTGGAGAGGCTTTAACCACTTGAGATATCCTTGGGGAAGTTGAGGATTTTCCTCCTTCAATTGAGGATCTGCCCTAGGATCATGGCTGGACTAGGGATTCGAATCCAACTGCCTTCCAAGAATGAAAAGATGCTTCCCCCATTCATCTCAACAGCTTAACAACCGCCCAGAATAGGTAGCGCTCCCTCAAAAGGGCCATCATAGCGTTGTAGTGCTCCCTTAAAAGGTTAAGGGAAACGCCAATGCTCCAAAATCTATAGCGCTCCCTCAAAAGGGCCAGGGGAGCATTATAACGCTCCCTGACAGTGTAAGGGGGAGCGTCGACGCTCAGAGATAGTGTAAGGGGGAGCGCTCCTCTCCAAAACTCAGTTTTTGAGGTGCTTTCAGATGGAAAAAGGCTTGCAAGCCTGCTGACTCATTTCTCCTCTTCCAAATCAAATGTTTGAGGTGTTTCAAGTGTCCTTCTCATGTCATTATAGGAATGACATAGGCATCATGGCAGTATGCTTTCCTGACACACTTGCGACACTTGTGAGCAACATGCGACACTTGCGACCTTGTGAGCAAAATGCGACACTTGCGACCTTTGTAATGACGACACTTGTGACACTATCAAAGTGAGTAATTTTGATGTGTAACAACTGTTACACAGTATTTTCATCACCCCTATGACCATTAATGATGTAAACCTATCTGTTTCCTTCAGAAGGGTCAGTGGCTTGAATTCCTGAAGAAACAAGGGAGAAGAAATTTTACTGAGAGAAGAAGTTGTATTTTCCTTTGTAAAAACTCTATTAAAGAGGATTTCTGCAGGCTTCTCTATACACAGGGTGCAGAAATGCCTGATTTTTGCAGGCTGTACTAAATCTAGGTTGTGGAGTTTCCGCAGGCTGCACTATAGCTAGGGTGAAAAAATTCCTGTACGTGGGAAAAACGAGCGTCTTCTCGATGCTTCTAGAAGGTGAATATTCTATGGTGAGATGTCCTCTGAATGGTTTGGATCTTACTCTCTTTCATGATTTAGTGGGATCATCCTAACCTCCTCACCTTATCTTCTTCAGCTTATAAAAGGAGAGGAGATCTCATGGAGAAAGTTAGATTGGCTTGTTTTTGAGTTCTGTATCTTGGAGTTTTTGGAGCTTGTATGTTGGCTTTGATCTTTGATTTGTCAAGATAGATTGTGAGTAGCTATCAGATCTACAGTCTCATAATCCATGGATTAGAAGTGTGTGTGAAGCAAGGAAATGTTGGAAGGAACCTGAAAACATCAAGGCATCTGGTTGTATCTTTATTCCACATTATATAATAAAGTGGCATGTTTCTTTCTCATAAAATCATTCTCATTTTATTACATGACTCCTTGATCACATGTATAAGCCTTCATTGAGTATACTATTGTTACATTGGTTGGTTTGTGTCATTGCAGATCCAATATCACAAGAGCATTGGAATGGAGCGAGGAAAACAAAGATATGAGGAAGACATATTCAAAGGTATGTCATTCATCTCTTGTTTGATAATAAATTCGATGATTAGAGCTTAGGGAAAGCACCATGTCCTATCTTGCTTTGTTCTAGATCTAGGTGGATCTAGGGGGATTGATTTGTGTCGGCACTTAACAATTAGCCCGATAACAAAATTATCCCTTTCATCGGTCAGTCTGGTTGATCATGTAGTCAATCTGGTCACGTCCTTGGTTGAACCAGTTGACAAAGTGGTTGATCCTATCCCATCCTCGGTCAATCCCACTCTCCTGCCAAAGAGTGAAACCCAAGTGGTCAACCCATTTCCACCTGTCAACCCCATTCTCCCCTTGGAGAATGAAACCCAAGTGGTCGATCTAATCTTTTCATTGGTCAATCCTACTCTCCCACTCGAGAGTAAACCCGATAATACCCATGTTTTTCTCGTTGATACAAAATCTACCATGTTGGGGGGTATTCCTCCTTCTCCTGTGGAACCCCCTCTAGGTAATGAGGCCATCCTTTTTAATTGGGGTTTGCTAACTAGACCTCGTCTTCCCTCTCACATTCCTTTCAAGATTACAGTACATGTTTGTGGTCAAGACGTTCCTCAAACGCTGATAGATGAAGGTTCGTCCATTAGTATTTTGTCTTCTATTGCTTGGTAATATTTGGGTTATCCTTAGCTTATGTCGGTTACACAGACTCTGTTTTATTTTAACAGAAGAACCAATCACCCTTTAGGGATCCTTCCTCGGTTTCCCATAACTTTGGGAGGGAAAACTGTCTTTATTGATGTCATGGTCATCCAAGACCCCTTGGATTTCGATTTACTCCTTGGGCGAGATTATGTCTATGTCATGAAAGCTATTGTGTCCACTCTTTTTTGTGTGATATATTTCCCTCGCGATCGAAGAATTGTGACTATTGATCAACTTTCATTCATTGGCCCTGACTTGACCATTAACTCAATGAACTCCCTAAACGGTTCTTATATGCAGTCGGTATCGCCCCTACCACAGGTCAATTATATTTTGACATTGTCTCCCATGCATTTAGCTACCAATAAAGATGAGCCTCCCACTATCTTCTCAGTCTCTGATGACCTGGATCCGATAGTTGACATGGTGATCTCTTCAGTAGGGCTATTGGAGCTTGACTGTTTTACCCCTATTGCATCCCTCGATGTGTGTTCCTTCTAGAGTGTGTTTCTTCCTTCAAATCAAGATCTCTTGAAGGCCATGACTGAGTTTTGTCCCTTGACATGGTGTCCTTCTAGAGCACCATCCTCTTGGAAGCAATGATCAAGAGAACTAGCTTTGAGCATGGTTTCTGAATTCAAGCTCGTTAAAAAATGAAACCATCTTTGAGCATGATTTTATGATTTCAAGCTCGTTAAAAATGAAATTAGATTTGAGCATGGTTTTCTAATTTCAAGCTTGTTAAAAAATGAAACCAACTTTGAGCATGGTTTTCTGATTTCAAGCTCATTAAAAAATGAAACGAGATATGAGGATAGTTTTTGCGTCTCTATGGAAACCTCGTTAAAAATGAAAAAGAGGTTACGAACATAGTTCATGTTTCTATGTCAAGCTCATTAAAAAATGAAATATATTTTTTCCCCTCTCTGTTTGAGTCAAGTACTTCATTACGTATAGTATTTGAAGCTTCATTTCATCCACCTATGTGTTTGGACGAACCGAATCTTGGGGGGCAATGCTTTCAGCCTCTGGTCTTCATGCTGAAGGTAAGCCGCTAGTTTATTAACCTGGGGGTTGAGTACCAACCATCCCTATGTTATGCGTTGGGAGTTCCAAGCATAGTTTCCTCTGGTTCATGCTTGTGTAAAAATGAAACTAGGTCCAAGCATAGTTTTGTTTAGTTTTTAAGCTTGTGAAAAATAAAATCTATCCCAAGCATAGTTTTGTTTTGTTTTAAAGCTTGCGTAAAAATGAAAACAATACCGAGCTTAGTCTTTGTTCTTTCTCATGCTCGTAAATACATGAGAATAAGTTACTGAGATTAGTCTTTTTTCTTTATCATTCTCGTAAATACGTGATAATGTAATTGAGTATACTTTTATCACTTTTTCAGACTCGTAAAGGTTATACAAAAAGGAACCCCCTGGAGTTCTCTTTAAGCTCTTTTCAGACTCTCTAAACATGAAAATATTGCCGAGAGATATTGTTCTTTTCATGCTCGTAAGAGTATTTGAAGAAAATGTCCAACGAGCAGTAGGTTATATATTTTTCGGTCTCATTGGACTAATTTACAAAAAAGGACATTTTGGAGTTTCCTTCAAGTGTTTTTCAGACTCTCTAAATATAAAAAACCCCTGAGTTTTCTTTCTTTGGAATCGTAAAACAAACATCGAAAGACCCATATGGTCTCTAACCACTCCTTCCTAGGGTTCGTTAAATATACTTCAAAGGAATCATTCGAGGGATGACCTTACAATTCAAGCATATGTTGTCCTCCTCAAGCTTGTGTAAAAATAAAGAGGTACTAATCTAAACCTGTATTCTATGGAAGAGTCACCTTTGAACATGACACCCTTTCACTCTCTTTGTGTCTAGGTTGGAAAATCCAGTTGTCTCTTTATTGAAGGTGAATCCCGCTGCAGACAAGTGGATTACCTCTTGGCGTCTAGACTCCTAAGGCCACGACATAAAAGTTCTTAACATGGACACTGACTTGCTTTTAGATCTAATCAAACTAATGAATGAAAGAGAAGGAGAAAGATATGTACCTTATTAGCGACGTTTGTCCTTGCAAATTCTAGGCTGAGCTTCGATCTTGAGCTCCATGATAGATCCTATAGGAAAAACAAAGGTACAAAAGAATTCCTACTCTACTAAGATTAGCTCAATCATAGATCCATCTACTGTAGACAAACTCATATGGAACAAGCACAAGTTTGAAAGAAACAGGACAAGCATTGATTATTAATGAGAACAAGTAAAGATACTTACAATCCTTTGAATGAAGGTGCAAGAGCCTCTTCTAGTTCTCCTTGCCCAACCCCTTTTCTCAAGTAATCTCCACTAATTTCTTTGATGACATCTCACTCATGAGATCATAAGTTTGATGTAATTCTCAATATCCATTGTTCCTTTCACCATGAGAAGGCCTCCTTATATAACCTTGGAGAGGTCCAACCACTTGAGAGATCTTTGGGATGAGTTGAGGATTCTTCTCCTTCAGTTGAGGATCTCCCCTAAGATCATGCCTTGACCATATATTTGAATCCAACTGCCTTAAGGAATTGAGGGATTCTTCCCTTATTTGCATCAACAAACCTAGAATTTGCTAAAAAAAGGGTAGTGCTCCCCCAAAAGGGTGCACAGGGTGCTCAAGCACTCCCCCAAAGAGGCTCAAGGAGTGCTAGCACTCCTTGACAGTGGGTAGGGGAGTAATCCTCTCCAAAATTCATTTTTTAGTGGTTCTTTCTGTGTCAACAGGTTTTTAGTCCCTGTCAAGTGACTTCTCTTCTTCCAAACTGACCTTGAGGTGTCTTAAGTGTCTTTGTGATGTCGTTAGAGGCACAGCATGGGAAATATGGAAGTATGATGCTTATGACACTTGCAACACTTGTGGTCAATATGTGACACTTGTGGACAATATGTGACACTTACAACACTTGTAATGATGACACTTGAGACACTATCTAAGTGAGTAATTTTGAGGTGTAACAGATTGCCCCCCAAAGTACGAAGTTAGAAGATGATGACGACTGAAGTACTTTGTAGAATTTTTCGAGAAAGGGTATGGATGTAGAGAAACTGGAAAAAGCTTCACACAACCATCAAACAAATATTATGACATGTTTCAAAACCCAAGGTATGGCCGCCATAAAGACTTTTTAGGTATGGCCTCCATAAAATACACTGTGGATCCATAATTGTATTGACAAAATGGTATAGCCACTGCAGATATAATGTGGATCTATACTTCTATGACCTGAACTAATCATAGCCACGAAGAATACACAGTGGATCTATGAGATGACAAGACATAGCCATGACCAATACAAAGTGGATCTATATAATAATATATGTGTCATAGTTCAAAATAACTCCTTTGCAACTTGGGAAAAGTATGCATGAGAGTGAAAACTCAACCCAGGGTCTTCTTACCGATCCCAATGTAGTACGAATCTAACCATGTGAATATATATCCTAATGTCTAACATGGCATAAACCACTTGATTACTGGTCAATGATGTAAACCATTAACAAGTGCGAGGGAGATCACCATTGATGTCAATGATTCCCAAGGTACTCTAGTACATTCCGACGAATGTGAATAGATGAGATGAATTTGAACATCTGTTGAATCATACAATCATAGGTCAATGATGTAAACCCATTGTCGAACACAAGGAGGTCTACCATTGAGGCATGCAGGTCCCAAGGTACTAACTAGTTTCTAAGTCTGAGTCCCTGGATAATGTGTTGAAGTCGACAGGAATAGACTCGTCAAAGGAGGGCTTTGATGTATTGACGCAACCCGCCCCTCACCGAGCAAGCTGCTCCCACCAGGACCTTCTCAACACACGGGCCCGAAGAGTCAAAGTACTCTTCCTCCCTACTCGGGAGTCCACTACCCACAGTAGGCTCCTTCAGCTATCTTCCTCTTCGGAAATCGGGAT
>SNQJ01S0000436.1:382132-421125 GCA_010110895.2 Picea sitchensis
TTGTGATAGTTTCCTTTGAGCATTTGTGCTTTGTTGTTCTTGGGGTCACGGGCACGGAGGGCCAAGAAACCGAAAGGTTTCTTGGAGCTAGGAAGTCGTCTAGGCTCCTAGTTGGCAGGGAGGATTCCGTTGTTTCACTCTGGGCAAGCGGGAAAAGAATGCTTGGAAGCGTCCAGGACTACAGTACAACCGGTGAGCTTCGACAAGCTAAGGAGGAGGTATTTTTCAGTGATATTTTGTTATTGATGTTTTGAGTATACTTATGTTTTAAGTTCTTAAATCTTAAGGTTAGCTTACTACTTATTTCATCATGTTATTAGATTTATCATTGAGCAAATGTAGAATAATTGTGGAAATGAAAACAGAATTATGATAAAATGAAGTTGTTATTATGTATGTGTTTGAATAAATTGTTAATTGCTTAGCATCCTGTGGAAGGGTGCTACATGCTAGAACTCTTCGGTTGAAGGGTGGGATTGACCGAGGAAGGGACTAGATCAGCCACTTTGGCACTAGTCAAAGGAGGGGTGGGATCGACCAATGACAAGACCGGATCGACCACTTGGGTTTCATTCTCCAAAGCAAGAATGGGGTCAGTGGGTGGAAATGGATCGACTACTTTGGTGTCACTCTCCAACAGGAGAGTGGGGTTGACCGAGAATGAAAATGGGTCGACTACTTGGGTTACACTCTTTTGATGAAGAGTAGGGATGATCGATGATGAAACTGGATCAACTACTTGGGTTTGTGGTTCAATCAAGGAGGAAACTAGACTGACCACCTGATCAACTAGACTGATCGGGGATGGAACCAGATTGACCAGTCCATCAGCTAATGATGGGTTGGGGGAAATCTTACGATAACATTTTGGAAGTTGAATTTTTTCCAAAAGAGAAGAAGCCTCATCCATATGAGGACAAAGGTGAGAATAATGATCACCTTTTCATAACATACAAGGAAATTTGACAGTTGTCTTCTTCTTACCAACCTTGATGCCACTAGGTGATGGGGTATCACTGGCATGTCCATCAGAGGCCGATGACATGGAGGACCACATTTCTAAGACCTTGGTAATACCAAGGAATCCCTTAGAAATTGGTCACCCTTACAAAGACTGCAAGGGAATTTGGGTTTCAGATTCTTCATTTTAATCTTGTTGACCTCATCAACACTCCCAATACTATTAACAATAATTGGTTGCTTGGATCCAATATCTAATGTTGTTGGGGCCTTGGTCATTTTTGGGATCTTCTTCTTCTTCTCTTTCCATTTCTTTTTCTTCTGATCAACCTGGCTACTTGCTTTAGAGCTTTCACTAGGCGAAGAAGGAGAAATGGAAGGAGACTTAATGGGCGAAGAAGGTGAAAAGTCGACATGAGGTTGATATGTGGGTGGTGTACTGACATCTAAAGTATTAGGTGCAGTTCAAACATTGGGAGGATTCAAGGTCACCGGAGTGGGGAACAACCAAATCGGTAATCCGATGGTGAGTCCCAAAAGACTCAGTGTGGCAATGTATGGAGGACCAAATTTTCCAAAAGAAGTAAAGGTATAAGGTTCCCTAGGAGAAGGGGTCCCTCCATTGGTACTCTTAGGATTTGATGCCATTAACACTGACTCGACCTAAGGTCCACTGAGTAACACAACTAACACACACTATGAATCTGAGAAGCAAACAATCAAACAAAACCTTCCAACAATGAAACCACTAGCTGGTCTGTGAAACCAAAGATTCTGGGTTCGGTCCCTAGTGGAGTCACCAATTTCTTTTGAAGGTGAATCCCCCTGTGGACAAGTGGATTCCCTCTTGGCCTCTAGAATCCTAAGGCCAAGAATGAAAAGTTCTTAACATGGACACTGACTTCCTTTTAGATCTAATCAAACTAATGAATGAAAGAGAAGGAGAAATCTATGTACCTTATTAGCGATGTTTGTCCTTACAAATTTGAGGCTGAGCTTCGATCTTGAGCTCCCTGATAGATCCTGTAGGACAAGAAAAGGTACAAAATACTTCCTACTCTACTACGATTATATCAATCATAGATCCATTTACTGTAGACAAACTCATATGGAACAAGCACAAGTATTAAAGAAACAGGCCAAGCATTGATTATTAATGAGAAAAAGTAAAGATACTTACAATCCTTTGAATGAAGGTACAACAGCCTCTTCCAGTTCTCCTTGTCCAACCCATTTTTTGAAGTAATCTCCACTGATTGCTTTGATGACATCTCACTTATGAGATCATAAGTTTCATGTAATTCTCAATCTCCATTGTTCCTTTCACCATGAGGAGGCCTCCTTATATAACCTTGGAGAGGTCCAACCACTTGAGAGATATTTGGGATGAGTTGAGGATTCTTCTCCTTCAGTTGAGTATCTCCCCTAAGATCATGCCTTGACCATCTATTTGAATCCAACTGCCTTCAAGAATTGAGGGATTCTTCCCTTATTTGCCTCAACAAACCTAGAATTTTCTAAAAAAAGGGTAGTGCTCCCCTAAAAGGGTACACAGGGTGCTCAAGAACTCCCCCAAAGAGGACCAGGGAGTGCCAACACTCCTTGATAGTGGGTAGGGGAGTGCTCCTCTCCAAAAGTCATTTTTTAGTGGTTCTTTCAGTGTCAAAAGGTTTGTACTCCCTGTCACGTGACTTCTCTTCTTCCAAACTGACCTTTGAGGTGTCTTAAGTGTCTTTGTGATGTCGTTAGAGGCACAACATGGGCAAAATGGAAGTATGATGCTTATGACACTTGCAATTCTTGTGTTCAAGATGCGACACTTGCGGACAAGATGCGACACTTACAACACTTGTAATGATGACACTTGCGACACTATCGAAGTGAGTAATTTTGAGGTGTAACACTCTTGATCATACTCCTTTATAGGATTACAAATTGGTCTGTGATCCTTGTTGTTGAGTCAATTTTCCAAGACAGTTGTTGTGTCATCAATATTTTCAAAGAGAATTTCAACTTGGAAAGCCTTCTATTGCATCGAATATTTCTACAATCCTTAAGACTTCTATTGCATCGACCATCCCTGAGTCAGTCCTAAATCACTTTTTACTCTTATCTACTTCAAATCTTGTTACTTGTTTCATGTCATTGATGGGGGATACATTAAGTCCCTCCTGTGGTGAGTCTTTTCCTGTCGAATTCAACTCATTATCCAAGAATTAGACTTAGAAACTAATTGGTACCTTGGAACTTGCATGCCTCAATGGCAGGTTTCCTTGCTTTCGACAATGGGTTTTCATTATTGACCCCTGATCAGGAGATTCCGCTGAGTGTTCTACTTCAACTCATTATTTCACATTTGTTGGATTGTACTAGTGTACCTTGGGAGTCATTGACATTAATGGTTATTTCCCTCGCACGTGTTAATGGTATACACTAATGACTAGTAATCAAGTGGTTTCTACCATGTTAGACCTCAACACATGTATTCACATGGTTAGATTCGTACTATAGAGTGATGGATATGAAAACCCTGGATCTTTTCTCATAGATTCAGGTTGCATTGGAGTATATTCAATTTGTACTGTTGCATAGATCCACTTTATATGTCTAGTAGCTATGTTCAAAATTGAGTCTTTAACACATAGATCCACGGTGTATTTTTGGTGGCCATGTTCATATTCGATTCATATTGGCATGGATCCATAGTGTATGTTTAGTGGACATGATCTGTCTTAGTTGACATGGATCTTCACATGTTGGAATTTATGCTTTGAGTCATTTGTATTCTAAGTATGGGAATGCCTACCTCAGTGATGATATATTATTGTACTGTATTTCCTTGTTTGTTGGCAGGTTTCCGACCGACTGTTCCTTGTTCCCTACACACACTCGAAAAAGTATTTCAACTATCAATCTGTTCTAACTTCATACTTTGGGGGGCTCTCTGTTACACATTATTTTCATCACCCCTATGACCGTTAATGATGTAAACCTATCTGTTGCCTTCAGAAGGGTCAATGGCCTTAATTCCTGAAGAAAGAAGGGAGAAGAACTTTTACTAAGAGAAGAAGTTGTATTTTCCTTTGTAAAAACCCTATTAAAGAGGATTTCCATAGGATGCCCTATACACAGGGTGCATACATTCCTAATTTTCGCAAGCTGCACTATAGCTAGGGTGTGGAAATTCCTGTACGTGGGAAAAAAGAGCGTCTTCTCGATGATTCTATGGTGAGGTGGCCTCCAAACAGTTTGGATCTTACTTGGTTTCATGATTTAGTGGGATCATCCTAACCTCCTCACCTTATCCTCTTCAACTTATAAAAGGAGAGGAGCTCTCATGGAGAAAGTTATATTAGCTTGTTATTGAGTTCTGTAGCTTGGAGATTTTGGAGCTTGTATGTTGGCTTTGAGATTTTCTTTGTCAATATAGATTGTGAGTAGCTATCAGATCTACAGTCTCAAAATCTGTAATTAGAAGTGTGTGTGAAGTAAGGAACTGTTGGAAGGAACCAGACAACATCAAGGCATTTGGTTGTATATTTCTTCCACATTATATAATACAGTGGCATGTTTCTTTCTCATAAAATCATTCTCATTTTATTACATGACTCCTTGATCACATGTATAAGCTTTCATTGAGTATACTATTGTTGCTTTCAATTTGGTTGGTTTGTGTCACTGCTGATCCAATATCACAAGATCATCAGAGGGGATTGGAGATCAGAGATGGAAAGTATCCTCTCCCAATTTCTTCGGGTTGTTCCATACAACTATACTCACATATGACTGGAGTCTATGACTAGACGCCAAGACAACATGAGCCAAGACAACCACCACACGAATCTTTCAAAGTGGAAAATATCCAAAGTTCAAAATCCAACACTGCATGTCGTCAGATATTTTGACGACCATGATTGACTTTAGGATTTCAACGTTCAAGAGTTTTGAATTCTCCAAAGGATTTTCTCCCAAAATTACTCCATACCTGGAGTTACAAATTGAGTGCCACACGTCCCTCTTGACGACGGTTATGATCTACTTTGGGACTTCAGCATTCGAGAGTTTTGAACACTCCAAAGCCTTTTTTCCTTTGAAGTACTCTATACCCAGAGTTATGGATCGAATGTCACATGTTTTCCCCGATCAATGGTCAATATTTGTCCTTTTCCCCACTTCAGGTGACTTGCAGTCAATGCTTGTCTCTTTCCTCCAAAATTCTCCATACCTGGAGTTATAGATCGAGTGCCACGTGTTGTATTCCAATGGATGGTTCAGATGAACTATGGCTCTCCGGCCTTCGAGAGTTTTTGTTCAACACACTCCCTTTTCTTCTGGAGTAACATTCCTCCAAAATGGCAGATCTTATGCCATGTGCCCCTTCCAATGGAGGACTGGGATGACTTCGAGACTTCGGACTTCGGAAATCCTCGTGACTTCACAGTTCAATTCTCCCAGTGTGACTTCTCTCCGGAGTGCAAGATCTAATGACATATGTCCCTTTGGCTTGGATGGCTTAGATATGCTTCTACTTTTGGATCTTCGATATTTTTGCGATGCAAACTCATTATTTCTCCTGGAGTCGGTCAACGTCGATATGACCACAACCTCAATCTGACATTTTGAGAGTATCTATGTGACCCCAGATATCTATGGCTCATAACTTTCGTTCAAGGGTCCCTTGGGTCCCAGTGTGTGCCACTCCGAGAGGGACACCTGGAAAGGCTGTCACTCGACACATGGGCCCCCACATGAACTCCACGTAATACACACGTTCCCTTGATCAAATGATCATGACGGATCCCGAAGGATCCTTAGATCCATGGTCCACATTAACTTTAAAACTTTGGTACTTCGGGGGTTTTGGTGTTACCAAACCTATGTCCTCCTAAAGTGGTCAATGTCGACCTAACTATATTGTAAATCTGATGGTTGGGATAATCCCCAGGCATCCTCAGATCTAGGACCCAAATTAACTTCGAGACTTTAGGGATTTTGGTGTTACCATTCCTCCATCCTCTAAAAGTGGTCAACGCCAAGCTGAGTGTATCGTAGATCCAATGGATGGGATAGTTCCCAAGCATCCTCAAATATACGACCCATATTAACTTCGAGACTTTGGGACTTTAGGGGAATTCTCCTCCCATATGATGAATATTATCGATTCACCAGACCCGCGAAGTCCAAAGGGTTCTAAGGGTTAACACCTATGTTCTTTCTCTAGATCCGATGATCATGAAGAACTTCAGCTTCTCTCGAAAAAATCTCATCCATTCATCTTCCAAATGAAAGGATCTCTCCTTTCGAGACTTAAATCTTGTTATCCTACCTGAGCTTTACCAGCTCCTTAAGTACTTAGGTATTTTGTGCTAATTATCCTAAACTTAACACTTAGAGAAATCCTTCGTGCACCCCTTGTGCTCATTTATAAACTCTAGAATTAAAGAGGGTTCTCTATCTATACATTCCTCGCAGAGATTCTATACATACATGCACTACCTCTCCTGAGCTTAACTGACTCCTCCCTTCATAATGACTGGGAGTGTCGGCATGCACACATGAGGCTATGCCCCAAGATCAACAAATTCACAGTTCATTTATTTTAACTTGAGCCACCACCGGGCTCAGGCATTTACATGTACAAGTCAGAGAATTCCTTATTTTCTTAAATATACATTTAGGAATAACTAGAGGGATATGGTATAACCATTGAGAAAACATGCACATCCCTACAACATTCATAGGATATCCAACTTTAATTCATAGTTACCTCTTAAATACACAGGATATGAGAATACTTATCTATTACAGGTTGTAGCCAACTAACTGACTGTGGGTGTTCTTCCTTCCACCCAAACATATGCTCAGAGGCATTCATTCTTATAACTTTACCCACCCTCATGCCAAGCCATGATATCACTAGGGAATTTATGCCAATTTTCATCGATCCTTTCTCTTTTTCATCGTATGCGAGGTTTATCAGATGCTTCCTCAACATCAATCTCGTGACCTTCTACTCAGGTCCCATTCTCTGCATACTCTTAGAGATCTTCCTGTCTTTCAAGACCTCGACGAGGTTTTTCAGATGCTTTCTCCTCATCGATCTCATGTCCCTCGGCTCGTTCTCTACTACTCGAAAAATGTTCCTCGCATTATCCACTCTTCTCTCCATATCCTCTTGCATGCCTTGCATGTACATCCATCCTATCATGTTCCTCCTTTCAGAAGGAAACTTGGGTTATTCTGGGTCTTCCGGTGTAATATCCTCAAGGACGAGCCCTGTTGTAATCATGTTTATGAATTTTAAATCATGTTTTGTAGGCTGGTGAGCTGAGTATTGATAAGCTGGTGGGATTATGTGTTTATTAGTCCGGAGAGCCTAAGTGTTAAAGGCCAGGAGTCTGTTTTTGTATATGTAATTATGCAAAACATGAATAAAGATTAAACATCACTACGTACAGACCAAACATGAAGATAGAGTGATGGGGGACTAAGCTTCCACAAGGTGAGTAAGGGAAAGGGGGATGAAAGGTTGGAAAGAGGGGATAAGCTTAGGGGCTTAAGTCCTTGGGAATAATAATTTATTATTATTCCAAAGATGTGTGACAAACATGTTTTTATCCTAATTCCTGGGAGAGGCAATGCATGCAACTCCAACGTGTGAAAAATGGAACACATACTTGATGGAGTGCATGCAGCTTCATGGAAAACATGTGTCGGCCCAGGCACATGCAATTTAACCCAAGAATTGAGCCGTGATGGGGGTTTGTCTTCCATTCTGTCATCGGCTATCTGAACCATCGGAGTCTATGGTCAACCTCTACATCTGATCTCTACATACCTCATGTAGCTCTGAAACCCAAAACTGTGAGACCTCTATGATCAACCGATGTATTCCTGTGAATTCCATCTAGTCTCTACGTTTGACCTCCATCATCAACCTCTGCATAATTTTCTTGTCACACATCCTGAAACCGGTAATATGTGGGCATATGTGTGTCTTATGTGGAATCCGACACCTAGGTAATCGACTGAGCGTGATATCTTTTAGCATCTAGCTGTTGCCATTTTTGGGTCAATGCCCATTTGTTGTTGTGGTTTTCATCCTTGTGTCAAATGAGTGCTGATGCTATTGCGGTTTCCTTCACCCGATTGGAACTGAGTCGAAAGTGGTTGAAGAACCGGGTTGTCGGGCCCATGGTAGAAGAGGCAGGTTGTCAGGATTTTGAGCAGCTCTCTCCAGGTGAGAGAGTTTGTTGGGAAGTGGTTTTCTCCCAGAGAGAGTCTAGCACTAGCTACAGAGCTCTGAAAATTCTTGATCCGATCTGTTGCCGAGACCTAGAGAGGGAGGTGAATAATCGATGGAATGTGATTGTGAATGTGTATACTCCCAGGTGGAACAGGCATGTGGGGAATGAGAGTCTGTGAGTAGTGGGAATAATAAGGCTCCCGGAGAGAATCCTTCCAGTTTCTCTGTGCAGTTTTCCTGTAACATCAACCTAGTCTAGGATTCCCTTTCCCTAGGTGGATCGTAATCGATCTTGGTCGTAGCTCGGGGTTGACCCACTGTTGAGCATGATAAGAAACGTGGTCTAAGGCTGGGAGGTTCATGGATGGTCTGCACGTAGTTGGTGGAGTTACTACAGTTTCAAATATAAGTATCATTATGTGTTTAATTTCAATTAAAATGCATGTCTTTGATGCTTGTAATATTATCATGTATTCCGTTGCAAGTGGAATTATTGTTAATTATAATTAATTTTGTATGTTAGCTATAATTATGTGTTTACTCTGTGTTAAGTCATTTAAATTCATTAAATTCATAATTTATAAGTGTTATTCCACGTAGTAGCATTTCCCCATAGTGGGGTTGATGGCCGAGGATGTTACAATATGGTATCAGAGCCCATGGTTTCAACGCTAAGCCTAAATGGGCCAGATAAGTGGTCTTTGGACCCAAGGTTTAGAGTGGAAATGGTGTTCGGAGGAACCAATTTTGAACCTTAGAATGTTTCTAAGTCCCAAGGGGTTAGTTGGCCGTGTTACAAATCTCGGGAGGAGTAGTGGTAGAATAAAACCTCAGTTAGCGTGGTATTTGACCATAGAAAGAGAGCACTCAACACTTGGGGTGTTGGAGTTGTAGGATCTATTTGGGAAAAAGGAAATTCCTTTATGACCGTCATATCTGGAAAAGGTACAGGAGGGTTATCCTGGAAGCCTTTCGAAGCTCAACAGTGGGGAGAAGTGGAATGCACTGAGGCATAAAATTATGAAGGAGATCTACACCGTAGATAATAGGAAAAGAGCTTGACCGTTAGATCCGTATCCAAGAAGGAAAAGGAAAATCACTTCGAAGGATTTCTAGTGTGGAGTGTGACAAAATCCTGAAGTCTCGAAGTAGATTGCAACCATCTGATTGCGAAGGACACATGTCGGTAGATCATGAACTCTAGGAGAAAGCGCTCTGGGAAAAAGCGAGCATAGAGGAGTTGAAACTCTCGAAGCCTGAAGAGCCGAAGTGGTGAGTCATGATGACATCACCTAGAGGTGACGTGGACACATGGGTTGTGTGCCAAGTGTAAGTGGATTCCTAACTGTGGAAGATTGAAATGGCATTTGGAATGTGACAAGTGTCACCCGTTTGAATGGGCCACATATCAGTTGCTAGTATTTCACCATGTGGAATCCTGTGTGAGTAGGGTTAGTGGGAATCGAGGTTTCATAACATAGTTAAAGGTCAGAGGACCTACAGTGGTGTTGATAATGATACATCAATATCAATGGCCAGGAGACATTGCAGGGACCCAAGTTACATGGAAGCTAATTCTCCAAGGTGGTCCCACAATCCAAACCGTGGTTTCACTGAGGGGTTACGTGTCAGCATCAGGAGAATTGCGGGATGAAAGGCGGGTTACTCCAAACCACCGTTGCATGCCCCGGCAATTGGGAAAAATTTAAGTGATGTAATGTAATAACATCACCTGAGGTGATGTGGAAGTGTTCGGAGATTAATGGTTCAGGGTGTGCAGATGTGAAATCTTCTGAAGTCCCGAAGTTTCGGAACTCAAATGCCTGAGGTTCCACAATGAGTGTCAGCCATAGGATGTTGGGTAGATGTGGATCATTGATCCAACCTCCTGCATGAGTTCTATAACTCGGAACTCCGAGTGACTACGGTGTTATGCTTGGAAATATTCAGAAGTCGAAGGCCCGAGTGAACGCTTATTGATCTAGCGCTTGGTCACGACCCGTGGTTGCATGGGTTGGGGAATTGAGAAAAAGGGGTTAGTGCCTAAAAAATTAGCAAAGAAGAGCTCTGAAAGAAGAAATATGAGAGAATTCTTGATTGAATGAGAATCATAGAGAATGAAAACTGAACATTTTATTGAATCAGATTTGTTTATGAATGTTATGGGATTTGTTAAGGAATGATGACCTGAAAAATTCTAGTTGTCTACACATTAATGAAGAAAAAGGAATGGATTTTCATTTGGGAGTTGAAGGGTCGAACTCCAATGAGAATGGAGAAGAGATAGATAAGGAAGGGAATATGATGAAAATCATTGAACGATTGAAGAAATATGCCCAAAATCACCGAGCAGATAGAAGAAAGATCATGAAAGCTAAGGAACAACAGGGAGAATTCAACTTAAATTTGATGAAGAGCCTAGAGAGAATAGAAAATAAGTTGGACAAGGAGAGAGAATTGAGAAAAACAGGGAGTCACCAGAATTCTAAAGGAAGAAGATAAAGAAGTTTTGGTAGACACCATCATCAATCCCAAGGTCAGTCCAAGAGGAGGGAACATAGTAGTTCAAGCCCATCTCCTACCAGAAAGCTTAGGAGATCTAGAGTGGATGAACTAAAGGGATAAATGAACAATATTAAGCCTCCTACGTTTGACGAAGAACACAAGAAGGAGGAAGATGCCGAGACATGGTTTCTTGGCATGAGGAAATATTTCCAAATGCATAATTATTCCTCTCATGCAGAAGGAAGAACTGTGATGTAACAAATGAAAGGAAAAGCATCCATGTGGTGGGATCAACTTGTGCAAGTGCAACACATTAGAGAGAAATATATCACTTGGAGTGAATTCAAGAGGTATTTCAAGAAGAAATATTTGACTAAAAGATACTATGACAGAAAGATGAAAGAATTCTTTGAACTCAAGCTGGGCAACATGACCATTGATGAATACAGATGAAGGTTTTTGGAATTACTGAAGTATGTTCCATTCATCAAGGATGAGACTATCAAGATTCAAAGGTATCTGAATGGACTTCCACCTTCCATTGGGGAAAAGATTCAGTATGATGGCCCTAATACTATGGAAGAAACGATAAGAAGAGAGAAATGACTATATCAACAACAAAGAGAAAAGCCTACTTTTCGGAAGGCTTGGGATGACTAGAAGAAGTTTAAGAAAGAGCAGAGGTAGAAGGGAAACAAACCTCCCTTTTTCAGAAACATTCCTCAAGGAAATCCATCATTTAGAGAGACGAGAATGGCTAACATAGGGGGACAAAGGCCAAGGAAGACGCCCATTCAGTGTTGGGTCTGTCAGGGAAACCATAAGTACAAATATTGTCCCCATAAAAATGGAAAAGTGAGAGTTGTCCACAATGTTCAGCAAGCTGAAATAGTGGAGGATACGGGCAGTAGAATGCCAAGGATCTATGCATCTTTGCACAACAAGAAAGCTGAATATCAGTCAAACATGATTGAAGTAGAAGGTGTGATCAACAACCATGCCTTTTATATTTTAATTGATTCATGGGCTAGCCATAGTTATATAGATCCTAGAGTGGTGGAAAACTTTCATTTGTCGAGAAGAAAACATGAAAAGTATTGTTTAGTGCAGATGGCTACAGGAACCAAGAGAAAAGTCACTGAGTTAGTTAAGTCATGTCTAGTGGACATGAATGGACTGAGTACAAAGGTTGAATTGAATGTTCTGCCTTTAGGTTCTTATGACTATCTAATTGGGATGGACTGGTTGGACCAGAACCATGCCATCTTGGACTGTCATAATAAGGCATTCACTTTCCTAGATGAGGAAGGAAATCGGAAAACAGTCCAAGGAATTCCTAGAGCTGTTGCTATCAGAGAAATCTCAACAATGCAACTAAAGAAGTGCTACATAAAAGGTTGTCAATTATTTGCAGTGCATGTGGAGGAAGAATCTAAGGATGAGGTTTCAAATATTGAAGATCATGTGGCACTAAAAGAGTTTTAGGATGTATTTTAGGAGGTACCTGGACTACCCCCGAAGAGAGATATTGATTTCTCTGTAAACCTGATGCCTGGAGCAGCTCCAGTGTCATAAACTCTTTACAGAATGAGTACACCAGAGTTGAAAGAATTGCAATTGTAGCTTGAAGAGATTCTAAAGAAGGGGTATATATGCCCAAGTGTGTCACCTTGGGGTGCCCCGGTCCTATTCGTGAAGAAGAAGGATGGGACGTTGAGATTGTGTATCGATTTAAGACAGTTGAACAAAGTAACTGTAAGAACAAATATCCTTTGCCGAGGATTGATGACCTCTTCGATCAGTTGAAGGATGCGAAGATATTTTCAAAGATATATATCAGGTTGAGATATCACCAAGTAAGGATAAAGGATGAAGACATCAACAAGACCACCTTCAGAACAAGGTATGGTCATTGCAAGTTCACAGTGGTGTCGTTTGGGCTGTCTAACACACCCGCTGTTTTTATGTGCTTGATGAATGGTGTATTAAGGGACTATCTAGACAAGTTTGTCATAGTATTCTTGGATGATATTATGGTGTATTCCAAGTTGGAGGAAGAGAATGAACATCATCTGAGGATGGTGTTGCAGGTGCTAAGAGAGCACCAAATCTATGCCAAGTTGAGCAAGTGCTCATTTTATCAAGAGCAGATCCATTACTTGGGACATATTATTTCAGAGGATGGGATAGCTGTATATCCTGAGATGATTTAGGCCATCAAAGAATGGTCAGTTCCAAAGAACATGACAGAAGTTAGATCCTTTATGGCTCTAGATGGTTATTACAGAAGGTTTATCATAGGGTTCTTAAGGATAGCTTACCCTATCACTTTGTTACAAAGGAAGGAGGAGAAGTTTCAGTGGACATAGGATTGTGAGAGAAACTTCCAACAATTGAAGAAATTGTTAACCAGTGCTCCAATCCTGAGGATTGCAGACCCAAATGAAGATTTTGTGGTGTGCACAGATGCATGCAAAGAAGGACTGGGAGGAGTCCTCAATTAAAATGGATTTGTAATTTGTTATGAATCTAGAAAGTTGAAAGAGCACGAAAGGAACTATGCAACTCATGATTTAGAGTTGGGAGACATTGTTCACACTCTAAATAAATGGAGGCTTTACCTCATGGGAAGGAGGTTTGAACTGAGAATAGACCACAACAGTCTAAAATATTTGTTTGATCAACCAAACTTGAATGCTAGGAAGAGTAGGTGGTTGGAGTTTCTCTGTGAGTATGATTTTGATATCAAGCATATCAAAGGGAAGGAGAATAAAGTGGTCGATGCACTCAAAAAGAAAGTAAATGAATTACATGCTACAACCATTAGCATGTACCGAACTAATATTAAAAGCATAATTTTGGAAGCTGCAAATGTAGATTTTTAGTATAGGGATTTGGTAGCAAAACTATAGCAAGGTGAGATGCCACAAAAAGTGGAAAATTATAAATTGGAAACTGACGAAACACTTCTGTAGAAGAACATAATTTATGTACCTAATGTCCATGACTTAAAACTTATGATTTTGAATGAAATGCATAATGTGCCTTATGTTGGTCACCCTGGATATCAGAAAACAGTGGCAGCAATCAAAGGCCATTACTTTTGGCCAGGTACGAAGAAGGAGATTGCATAATACATCTCCATATGTATGGAGTGTCAGAAGGTTAAAGTTGAGCATAGGCACCCAACAGGGTTGCTGCAACCTTTACCCATTCCTGAGTGGAAGTGGGAGGTAGTGACAATAGATTTCATCACAGGATTGCCCAGAACTGGCAAGCAACATGATGCAATCATGGTGGTGGTGGAAAAGCTTATGAAATCTACCCATTTTATTCCGTTAAAGACTACTCACAAGGCAACGGATGTTGCTGACATTTTTATGAGGGAAATAGCATGATTGCACAGTGTTCCCAAGATAATTGTGTCTGACAGGGACCCGAAATTTACCTCCAAGTTCTGGAAGGGGTTGTTCAAAGGATTCAGAATGAATCTAAACTTCAACACAACCTATCATCCTGAGTCTGATGGGAAGACTAAGAGGATGAACAAAGTAATAGAAGACATGCTAAGGATGTATGTGATGGACAAACCATCGAAATGGGAATACTACTTACATTTGGTAGAATTCGCCTACAACAATCGGTATCAAGCATCGTTGAAGATGAGCCCATTTGAATCACTTTATGGAAGAAAGTGCAATACTCCAGTAAGATGGGATAATCCAACTAATAGGGCAGTGGTTGGGCTAGAGTTGCTCAAGGAAATGGAAGAGAAAATGCTAAAAATTAAGCATAATTTGAAAGTTTCCTAAGACAGGAATAAAAGTTATGCTAATAATAATAGAACCCATAGAGAGTTTAAAGTGGGAGAGCATGTTTTTTCTGAAAGTGAAAGCTAATAAAAGTTCCTTGAAGCTGGGAAACTGCACTAAGTTGGCAGCCATATTTTGTGGGCCATTTGAAATCCTAGAAAGTATTGGGCCAATTGCATATATTCTTGCATTACCTGCATCCATGACTATACATAATGTGTTTCATGTTTCATTTCTTAAGAAATATATACCTGATGCTAATCATGTAATTGATTGAAATGTGATTCAAGTGGAGAAAGAAGGTGTCCTACAAATGCATTCTATGTGCATATTGGACCGGAAAAGAAAACGGATCTGGAATGGAGCCATAGGGCTTGTAAAGGTCATGTGGAGCTGGTACAGTCCCGAGAACACGACTTGGGAACATGAAGATGATATGAGGGCATAATACCCTCATCGTTTTGAATATTTTGAAATTCTTGTTGATGTTGTGTAAAATTTGCACTGAGGACAATGCAAAAATAAGGGGAGGGAATTGTAATATCCCCAAGGACAAGCCCTGTTGTAATCATGTTTATGAATTTTAAATGATGTTTTGTAGGCTGGTGAGTTGATTATTGATAAGTTGGTGGGCTTATGTGTTTGTTAGGCTAGAGAGCCTAAGTGTTAAAGGCCATGAGCTTGTTTTTGTATATGTAATTATGCAGAACATTAATAAAGATTAAACATCACTGTGTGCAGACTGACCACAAAGAAAGAGTGATGGGGGAATAATCTTCCACAAGGTGGGTAAGGGAAAGGGGTCTGAAAGGTTGGAAAGAGGGGCTAATCTTAGGGGCTTAAGTCCTTGGGAATAATAATTTATTATTATTCCAAAGCTGTGTGACAAACATGTTTTTATCCTAAGTCCTAGGAGAGGCAATGCATGCATCTCCAACATGTGAAAAAAGGGAACACATACTTGATGGAGTGCATGCAGCTTCATGGGAGACATGTGTTGGCCCATGAACATGCAATTTAACCCAAGAATTGAGCTGTGATGGGGGTTTTTCCTCCATTCTATCTTTGAATGTCTGAACCGTTGGAGTCTGTGTTCAACCTCTGTGTCTGATCTTTGCATACCTCATGAAACTATGAAACTTGAAACCATGAGACCTCTATGATCGACTGGTGTATTCCTGTGAATTCCATCTAGTCTCTAAATTTGACCTCCATCATCGACCTCTGCATAATTTTCTTGTCACGCATCCTGAAACCGATAATCTGTGGGTCCATTTCCATTTTCGGGTTGATGCCCATTTTCTATTGCGGTCGTCATCCTTGTGTCAACTGAGTGCTGATGTTGTTGCGGTTTCCCTCACCCGATTGGATCTGATTCAAAAGTGGTTGAAGAACTGGGTTGTCAGTCACATGGTAGAAGAGGTAGGTTTTCTGGCCTGTGAGCAACTCTCTCCAGGTGAGAGAGTATGCTGGGAAGTAGTTTTCTCCTAGAGAGAGTCCAGCACCAGCTACAGAGCCTTGAGAATTTCTAATATGGCCTATTGCCGAGACCCACAGAGGGAGGTGAAGCATCGATGGACTATGCTTGTGAAGGTGTATACTCTCGGGTGGAACAGGCATGTGGGGATTGAGAGTATGTGAGTAGTGGGTGTAAGAAGGCTCCTGGAGAGAATCCTTCTGGTTTCTCTATGCAGTTTTCCTATAACCTCAGTCTAGTATAGGATTCCCTTGCCCTGGGTGAAGCTTGGTCCCAGCTCGGGGGTGACCCATTGTTGAGCATGATGATAAGCGTGGTCTAAGTCTGGGAGGTTCGTGGAAGGCCTACACATAGTTGGTGGAGTTACTACAGTTTCAAAGATAAGTATCATTATGTGTTTAATTTCAATTAAAATGCATGTCTGTGATGCTTGTAATATTATTATGTATTATGTTGCAAGTGGAATTATTGTTAATTATAATTAATTATGTATGTTAGCGATAATTACGTGTTTAATCTATGTTAAGTTATTTAACTTCATTAAATGCATACTTTATAAGTGTTTTTCCGCATAGTAGCATTGCTTGACAGTGGGGTTGATGGCCGAGGATGTTACAGTCGGACCCTATGGTACTTCGGGCTGACCTTCCACAGCTAGACCATGCTTATATTCATGGAGGTGATTGAGGGTTCAACCATTGGTCCTTTTCTTATTAACTAGTCTCTTATCGTTCTCACATTATTTTCTATAGTGATATCATGGCTAGTAATTTCAAGGCTTCACCCCCACAGTCAGTTATTGGAAATTAAACAATGATACATTTACAATGTTCCCATGTCACAACATGGTAATCCTAATTAATGATTAATTACAATTTGGGGGAAACAGGGGTGTTACAAGGTTCTACACTTTTGGGGATATCTAAATCCCTACACATCTTCCAGGTGGATACTAGTGGCCTCTCACCTAATCCAACTTACGTATTTTGTATGTTTTCATGTCAACACATATTGTTGTACTTCCACGGCCATTTTGGAGGCCTAAACAATGTTTTTTTTTTCACCACAGTAAAACTATAGACAGATTCAGAGTTTGACGTCGTAAGGTGTATTTATTTGAAAGACGTTTCCAACGAGGTATCACACACCTAAAATAGAGGTCATTTGCAAAACTTACGACCCCAATAAGTTGAGGTACCAAATTACCCATAGGGGGCCACATGAATTTTGGCATTTCACCTCCTAGGGTTAGGTTTTTGGATGTCTAGCATTTTTGAATTCATGAGTAATATAAAAAAATGCCTCAAAAGCCTCATTGGGATCATTATGCTCAGACGGATGCATGTAACAACCACATCGCTTCTCAGAGATAGATACCACCATTTGAGAAAGTGTTTTAGTTCTACAATTTTATAGTTTCATCCTATTTCATTTATTCAATAGAAGATATTGTTCATTGGATATCTATGTTATTATTCATATCTTTGTCTTTATGGTATTCAATTTGTTAATCAATTCATTCCGCTCCTAAATCTAGATCAATGGTATCACAATGGTCTGCTCTTCATTTATTTTTCTTCGTGCATGTCGCCGAAAAGATTTGTTTACAAGAAGTGGGGAATTGAACCAATAAAGTTGTTGCAATATCGACTGCGTCGAGCTTGAAAAAAGCCCATGGGGGATGAAAAGAAAGATGATGGAGCATGAGATCCTATTAAAATGTTGCTCGAGGAAGCCCTCGTGCGAAAAAGGAATGAAATGATGAACAACTATCCTTCGAAAACTTCCCACAGGAGAAGCATTGTTGGCCCTTGGTTATGGAATCAAGAGAAGATAAAGTAAGAAAAGGGAGAATGTGAACTATGTGGAAGAAACAGTGGTTGTTATTGGGTTGAAGTGAACAAAAGAGTAGAAAAGATGGAGCAAAGCCCGAGAAATAAAGTCATTGGACGAGGATATTGGGGATGACATATAAGCAAGGAAGAAGAATCGTGGACAACCCAAATAGCCGAAAAATCCACCGTCAAATGCTTTGGAGCATCGTACGGGAAGAAAGGAAAGACAGGCTGGCAAAGCCCTGAAAATATGGGTCAAGTTAACCTAGGGTTTTAGACACCTAGGGTTTTGGTATCTAGGGTTTTGAACACCTAGGTTTCGGCCTAAGGCTATCGGTGAGTGATTGTAATGTATAAATAAAGGTCAAGAGGACCTGGGTTGGGTTGGTATCAAGATAGGTTGTCATTGTTGCTAGTGATCAATCTGATTGTTGTTGTGAGAGACTATTGTGGAGAGAGTGAGAGCCTTCTGGTATTGTAATATCTTCAGCTGGGTGTGAAGATCAACCCTCCAGCTGGGTGCATAGGGAGGGGAGAGAAATGAAGGATAAGAAGGAAGATTTGGTAGCTAAGAGAGCAGATAAGAACTGTATGCTTTACCTTAATATATTATAGCACAGTTTTGTGGACATATCCCTAGAGAGAGGGTGAACAACGTATATTTTTTGTTGTGTGTGATTGGTACTTTGTATCTATCATTGATATACTATGATTTCATTACTTATTTAGATATGATAAGTAGATGTGCAGAATAGATCTAAGTTGATAAGTGATATATAAATGTTGTGTTTTTCTTGTGTTAGATCCACTTGATATTCCCTTTGGTTGTAGACATCTCTGTCCTGCAACCCCCTCATAACTACTTCGGGTGAGATTGCATCTACTTCACAGGTGTTGCCGAAAGGTCCAGTAGTTAGGTATTTTTGGTGCACTCTTGGAGATGAACCTTGGGTCTTCCCTTGTGCCAACAAATGGTTTCGTTGTCGGGACAAGAATATTTTTGAGGGAATGTCAAGGTGGTTTCCATCGAAGACAAAGATTCAAAAGTGGATAGAGGATCAAGATAAGGACTTCGCTAATGCCCAGAATAAGAACCTTAATCTTATCACTGAGGATTGGATAGAAATATATATCTTCACCAATATACACGAGATATTCTTTGGAGGGATCTATCAAGAGCTATATGAGTGGCTAGCTAGATTAGTAGATACCCAGTTCAAGATCTGATCTAGACCTCATGTGGTTTGGACATCAGAGTTGATCAAGAAGTTCAAGAGAGTTGATAACGATGTATCATGAGCAGTAGATCACTGATTCGATAACACCATTGGAGCGTACATCACAAATTTTGTTGTTGATAGAGTAGAATCATACAACCAAGACGAGAGATATTTCTTTAAGGGACCCAGAGGGAAATGTTTTCATTTTTTGAAGTTGAGAATCAAGATTCTATTGCATGAGAAGAACATCTCGAAGACAATAGTTTGGTCGGATCAAGAAAGGATAATGTTAAAAAATTTGGACAGCGACAACGACATAGAAGTTGGACATATGCGCAGTGGGAGAATATTCATAGAAGTTCATCTTGCGAACCTGTTATAGAAGAAGTATGGGGAGGAAGGTTTCTACAGTGTAGAAGAAGCAGAACTGAGAGACAAAGAACATTCAAAACCCACTTGGGAAGAGGAAGGAAAAGTTGAAGAGCTTTGTCGAAGAGAACTTGAAACCTCAGAAACTGCATAGACCATCAAGGTAAGTACTGTTATACCTCCTATTGATTCAGTAGTATTATGGAACCAGAGTAATCCCAGTCACCAGAGCATCCAAAGAACTGTCAATAGTAGTCCACCACATATTCAGTCAAGAACCCTAGGAATATCTATGGCAGATGAGATGAGACTCCCTATCTTTGGAGGAGATAGATATGAAGATCCTGATCAGCACTGGTTTCTATGTGAAGTCGTATGGAATATTAATAATGTCACAGATGAAGCTGTCAAAAGAACCCAGTTTAGTACAACTCTCAGAGATAGCGCACTGAGTTGGTACATGAAGCTTGTCCAAGGGCTTGCACAACCTAAGCCATTGAATCAAATCAAGAATGCATTGATTGCAGAATTCAAGAAACCTAAGTCAGAATCCCAATGTATCACATAGCTGAAAGAGATCAAGTAGAAGGTGGCCGAACCTATTTGGGAGTTCGATCAGAGATTCAAGACCTTAACATTCCGATTGACTTTTCAGATCCTAGACAAAAAGAACAAGGAATAGTTCATTGCTGCCCTTCTACCACACATCAGAGTTCCCCTAATGCAACTAAATATTACTTCGCAGATTGAGGCATTGGAGATTTCCATGAAGCTAGAATCAACCCCTATGGGAGAATCCAACTCAAGTATGAGCCATATCTTGAGTCAACTAACTAGTTTGTCTCTATAGGTCGAAGATATGAAGAAAGACAAGGGAAAATATAAAAGATAAGACATCTAGTGTGTCATATGTAGATCAGAAGGCCATGATAAGGAGAAATACCCTGTATTCAATGAATACTTGGCTTCTGGAGCTTTGAGCTCCTTGAAGCAAGTCACCTTACCCTGGTGCGAGGTATGCATAAGAAAACATCGTACTGGTGAGTGATATTATATGAAAAAGTATGTTCAGACACCTACAAATTTGTATTGTACATTATGTAAGTCTATAGGAAATGATGATAGGAATTTTAGGGCTTACGATCTCATGCATGAAAGGTCGAGAGACATATATAAGTTTCAAGGTGAAGTAAAACAAGTAGGAAACACTACGCAGTATAACTCTCCTGCAAGAGGAAACTTCAATCCTCATGGTGGATTCAGAGGAAGAGAACGAGGAGGAGGAATGGGTAGAGGCCGAGGATAGATCATCTATTATAACTGTGCACAACTAGGACACCTTGCAAGGGATTGTCAGAACCCTTGTACCACCTGCAGCTATTGCATCTCGTTTGACCATGTTATAGAAGGTTGTCCTATGCTGCTAGCTAAGCTTCAAGAAATATGAGGACCTCAATAGAACCCAAAAGTGCAACTGGTATATGATGAACCTCACGGAGAAGTTCCTAGAGTCACTGTTATAACAAGAGGAGGCACTGTCAAAGGAGATGACAGAATAACCCAAGGGAAGATTACAGAAGACTCAGGGATCAGTAAAGCTACAGAGAAGACACAAATGTTTGATGCAAATAAGGAAAGACAAATGTAAATAATTTAGAGGATACCAAGGCTCTGCATCAAAGAAAAGAAAAAAAGTGAGATAATATGGAATGCCTCTGGCATTTGATCAGTCTGCTTCGCCAAAAGAAGGAAAAGAGGTAAGCAAGCTCATGGAATTTTTATACACTTGTATTAAGTTGGTTCAGGATGAAAGCACTGTACAAGAATTACAAAATTTAATCAGACAATATGAGCTAGGAAAGATAGATCCCTTAGTGAATCGGGAAGTACACCAAATCGGTAAGAAAAGAAGGACAAATAAGGAATTACATTTTAATGCTCAAATAGGAGAGTATGAGATAAACTATGTAGTCCTCGACTTAGATTCAGAGGTCAATGTCATGACGAAGAAAACCTGGACACTGATGGGAAAACTGAAGTTGATATATTACCCTATTAGGCTTAGGATGGCTAACCAAAAAGATGTTATCCCATTTGGACGATTGGAGCATGTCCCTGTGGACATTGATGGAGTAAGAACATTTGCAGATTTTGAGGAAATTGAAATAGTTGATGACAATTTCCCTTACCTCGCACTGTTAGGAATTGATTGGGCCTTCAATAACTCTACAGTTGTTGACTTAAAGAAAATACATATGACTTTTGAAAGAGATGGTGTTAGGGTCATCACACCTTTATATCTAGATGAAGGTCAGTGGTAAACAAAACCTATCAGAGAACAAGACCACACATATGCACTAGAAAACATATATAAACTAATAGCCAAACAATAGGATAACATTAATTCTAGAGCCGATGGGAATATAAGCTGGTGAAGTGACAATGCATGCTCATCAAACTCAGAAGAAGCACTGGAGAACTGGAAAAACCAGATGTATGAAGTATCTACAAGGAGATGTGCTAGATTAACTAGAGAAGTTCATTGGATTGGCACAACAGTAAGTAACTTACCCACATTTGATGGTCTAAATCTATTAGAAGCCTTCCTATCAGACTTTGAATCAAGTGTACCAACACAAAAAAGGTTTTTGGCAATGGATGAGGCCTTGAAAGCCACACCATCAAGATGGTGGGGGACACACAAAAGTAATATTACAGATTGGGTACAATGTCATACTCTGATGATAGTGTGATTCTCAACACAAGTAGAAGGATATGAAGTTCGCTACATAGGTCAAAGATGACCAAAGGACCATGTGCGAAGTTGTGAGGAAGCCTGGAGAAACATTCCTCAAGAAAAATGGGTACAGAGATTCATCAACATGTTGGACACGACACCTATTAACTGGTACCTTCAAGCAAGATTGTGCCTCATCACTACAGATTAAAAAAGTATGACTCAAAATTTTGTATCCACCTTATTATTTGAAAGTCAATATCCTTTAGTAGATCAAGCACTGCAGGTTGTGAGACATAAATTATTTGAGGAGCTATCTAGCCTTCCCTTAGAACATGAAGAGGATTAATGGACTGCGCCTCTCCAGAAACTGCAAGTCTATTACAACATCAATGCCAATGAAGACGATGATCCAAGGAAGGTGAACATTGCAGAAACAAAGGGCCAGAGAGATGTGGAAGGAATAGGAGGTGAGATTCCATTCATTGGAAAACCTTTCAAAATCAAGAAAGTCAATATTGGAACAGAGCAGACACCAAAGTTTGCAAACGTTGGATATTATTGTGATGTTGCTACCATTGATAAAATTACAAAGTTACTGCATGAATATTAGGACTTGTTTCCAGCCAAGTTCACTTATATGAGGGGCATTAAAGGGACTATGGGAGAGATGAGGATACCTTTGAATCTAGATGCTAGAACAGTCAAACAGAGACCTTACAGACTAAACCCTAAATATAAGGAGAAAGTGAAGATTGAACTTGACAGAATTATAGAACCTGTGGAAGAGTCAGAGTGGATACGCCCTATGGTGGTGCAAGACAAGAAAATAGGAGAAATCAGGATATGCATAGAACTCAGGAAGTTGAATGATGCTTGTTTGCATGACCCCTTCCCTACACTATTCACTGATTAAGTGTTAGATAATGTGGGAGGCTATGAAGTATATACTTTTATAGATGGATTTTCGGGATACCATCAGATCCAGATTTTTAAGGAAGATCGCCATAAGAGCACATTTGCAGCAGAATGGGGATCCTACCAATATACAGTGATGCCATTCAGATTGAATAATTCCCCAACCATCTTTTCCAGGGTGGTGGTTGAAGCATTCAAGGAATTTCTGCAAAACAATTTAGAAGCATACTTTGATGATTGGACTGTTTTTAGATTATTGAAAAATCACATTGAATGTCTAAGGCTAATGTTGGATAAATGCAGGCAGTGTCAAATTGATTTGAACCTGAAGAAATGTGTTTTCTTTTCACCATTTGGTGTGTTGTTAGTTCATATTGTATGCAAGCAAGGATTGCTGGTAGATCCATCCAAAATTGCCATTATAGTTGATCTACCCCCTCCTACATCAATAAAACAGTTGTGCACTGCATTGGGACACACAGACTACTATAGAAAGTTAATTAAGGGTTATGCTCAGATTATAGTGCCCATGGAGAAGATGTTGAAGAAGGATTGCCAGTTTAGTTGGACAGAAGAATGCCAACAGAGCTTTGACACACTGAGACAGAAAATGGTTACTGCGCCCATTATGGTTTTACCATATTGGACCAAGGAGTTTCATGTGCATGTCGATGTGTCTTCCATTTCTTTAGGATATGTGTTAGCACAGCCAGGAGAAGGATATATTGACCACCTGTTATCCTTTGATAGCAAGAAGCTATCTACAACTGAGATTAATTATACCACTTCTAAAAGAGAGGGATTATCCATGGTGTATGCACTACAGAATTGTTGCCACTATTTGTTGGGAGGACACTTTAAAATGTTTAATGATCACTCCAAGCTGAAGTACCTAGTCAACAATCCAGTGTTGGGGGGAAGGATATGCATATGGATTCTGCTATTTCAAGAATATGATTTTGAGATCATAGTAAAGCCAGGGAGAATGAACAAAGGTCTTGACCACTTATCAAGGTTGGAACATGGAGAAGAGCCAACTAGTTTAGAGGATGCATTGTCGGATTCACAACTACTAGCCATTAGAAATATCGATGACCACTTCGCAAAGATAGTCCAATTCCTATCAACATGAATGGAACCTAGTGAGTACACAATTCCTTAGAAGAAACAACTAGTGGTGTGCGCTGTATATTTCTCACTTATCGCCAGACATATATACAATATGGCACCTAATGAGATATTGAGAAGGTGTGTTATGGAGGCAGAACGACCGCTGATCCTCACAAAATCTCATGAAGGCATCACAAGAGGAAATTATGCAGGGAACGCAACTGCGTAGAAGGTTCTTAGAGCTAGCCTTTGGTGGCCTACTTTACACAGAGATGCTAAAGACTATTACAGAGTCTGCGATGTATACCATAGGGTTGGGAAACCATCCAAAAGAGATGAAATTCCATTAGCACCATATTTGACCCTAAAAGCATTTGAGAAATGGGCCATTGAATTTGTTGGACCTATAAATCCACCAGGAAATCGTACAGGAGCAAGGTACATAATTATAGCAACATAATACTTGACTAGATGGGCCGAAGCAAGAGAAGTCAAGGACTGTAGTGCAACTACAACTACGCACTTCATATTTGATGACATCATAATCAGGTTTGGGTGCCCAAAGATCCTTATGAGTGATCAAGGAATAGATTTCATCAATAAGATATTTGAATCCTTGACTAAAGAATTTACAGTCCACCATCAGAAGAGAACAATGTACCATCTTCAAGAAAATGGGATAGTTGAAGAATTCAACAAGATCTTGGAGACAACACTAACCAAGATTTGTTGTGTGAACAAAGATGATTGGGATTTAAGAGTACCAACAGTGTTATGGGCCTATAGAACCACTTGCAAGACACTGACAATGAAGACCCCTTTTAAGTTGGTATATGGTATTGAAGCTGTTGTTCCAATGGAATATCTATTACCAAGCCTGCGAATTTTTGCCTTTACAGATATGGATGACCCTGGCATTGTTCAATAAAGGATTTCATAGTTGGTTGAATTGGAAGAAGACAGATTCATTGCAGGATTCCATCAGCAGGTTCAGAAGGAAAAAGAGAAGGCCTATCATGATAGGCACATCAAGAAGAATACATTCAAACAAGGTGATCTAGTACTAGTATATGACAACAAGTTCATAAAACATCCTGGGAAGTTCAGAATGCATTGGATAGGGCCATATGAGATCGCTCATGTTATAGAGGGAGGAGTTGCGCAATTGAAGAATCTGAATGGAGAATTGAAGGAAGGTTTAGTGAATGGGAGCTGGCTCAAGTTGTACTATGACAACCAACTACCTCGCAGTTCTCAGCATAAGCATGAAGAAAAGGGTCTAGGTACCAAGTCCAGTTGAAAATGGGTACCAGACACAGAAAATACAGTCTGCACAAGGGATGGAGAGGAGGAAAAGAGAAGAATGTAGAGGCTACATTACACAACCTTGAGTCGAAGTAAAACATGAAGCTCATATCTGAAGTGCCTTAGGATGAGTGACAGGTGAGTGTTGGGGGCCTTTTGGCCCTTGGTTATGGAAGCAAGTGAAGATAAAGGAAGAAAAGGGAGAATGCGAACTGCGCGAAAGACACAATGAATGTTATTGGGTCGAAGTGAACAAAAGAGCAGAAAAAATGGAGCGAAGCCCGAGAAAGAAAGTCGTTGGACAAGGAGATCAGGGATGACAGATAAGCAATGAAGAAGGATCATGGACAACCAAACAAGTAGAAAAATCCACCGACAGATGCTTTGGAGCATCACGTGGGAATAAAGGAAAGACAGGTTGGCGAAGCCCTAAAAATATGGGTCAAGTTAACCTAGGGTTTTAGACACCTAGGGTTTTGGTATCTAGGGTTTTGGAAACCTAGGTTTCAGCCTAAGTCTGTCGGTGAGTGATTGTAATGTATAAATAAAGGTCAAGAGGACTTGGGTTGGGTTGGTATCAAGATAGGTTGTCATTGTTTCTAGTGATCGATATGATTGTTGTTGTGAGAGAATATTGTGGAGAGAGAGAGAAGCGCTAAGAGTAAGAGACTTTTGGTATTATAAGATCTTCAGTTGGGTGTGAAGATCAACCCTGCAGTTGGGTGCATAGGGAGGGGAGAGAAATGAAGGAGAATAAGGAAGATCAACTAGCTAAGAGAGGAGATAAGAACTGTATGCTTTACCTTAATATATTATAGCACAGTTATGTGGATGTATCCCTAGAGAGAGGGTGAACCACATATATTTTGTGTTGTGTGTGTTTGGTACCTTGTATCTGTCATTGATATACTGTGATTGCATTACTTCTTTAGATCTGATAAGTAGATGTGTAGAATATATCTAAGTTGATAAGTGATATATAAATGTCATGTTGTTCTTTTGTTAGATCCACTTGATATTCCCTTTGGTTGCATAAATATTTGTCCTACAACCCACTCATAACTACTTTGGGTGAGACTACATCTACTTCACATGTGTTTTCGAAAGGGCCAGTAGTTAGGGATTTTTGGTGCGCTCTTGGAGCTGAAACCTAGGTCTGCCCCTGTGACAACAAGAATCTTCATCAAGCGACCATGAAACCCCCTTCAAGGTACATGTAAATTTTGAATTTGAAGGACTGATAGATGCAGATGCTGTAGATAAATGTTTGAATATGCTCGAAGTGTATTTTTCGGTCCACAATTTTTTCAATAGGGAAAATATTACTTTTTCACTCCTCAAGGTCGTCCCCCATGTTAAGGACTGGTGAGATACTTACTCTGAGCAAAGGTCCATAGAGGAATATGAAATATTTGTGGTGGCCCCTACATGGGATTCCTTCCAGGACACCATTAAAGAACAAGACTACCCTTTTGGAAGCTACAAGGAACATTACACCAGATGGACCACCCTGTGTCAAGAAAGGGACTAGATAATACCATTTTTCACCAATAATTTCCATACCCTGGGCACCAAATTGGGTATCAAAGACTCTGAGCATCATATGGTGCTCAAATAATGCCGCTGTTTGCATAGATACACTAAAAAAAATGGATTTTTTTGACATCGCTTCATCGAGAATGACTTATAGATATGTTGTCAAGATCCAGAAGAAATTTAAGCAAAAGAGGTGAGAGTTTGGATCTGCAAAATCCTCATAGCTGAAGAAGGGAAAAGGTGGCCCCAACCCACACAAAAAGGGATTGATTTGAGATGTATGCTCTTAGGAAAACCATTCCAAGACACAACACAAAAAGGACAATGGGAAGATGAAGAAGGACACAGGAAAATGGTGTGAGTATCATAAAATCCCTTGGCACAACACTAAAGTGTGTTGCTCCAAGCAGTCACTCATGGCTAAGATGAAGGCTTTCGAGTCAGAGGACGATTCTAATTCTGAGTCAAATCCTGAAGGAGGGAAGTGGATTATCGATGGTGAACCCAGTGCCACTGTGGCTACCACCAAAGTTCGGGCAAGAGAACTAGAAGAACTAGAGGAAGGGGAACGCCTCTTTCACTCACAGATGTGGGTAAAGGGGGCTCCTGTTCATTTCATTTTCGATAGCGACATTCATAAGAACTTGATTTCAGTAGAGGTCATCAAGTGACTGGACCTACCAACGACAATGCACCCACATCCCTACACCATCGACTAGATTCACCAAGGAAGAGATCTCTGTGTCAGCCAACAATGTCGTCTACCCTACGACATCAAGCCATTCAAAGATGAGGTATTGTGTGATATTTCTCCCCTTGAAGTTTGTGATGTTATTTTAGGACAACCATATTTGTGAAAGTGTCATCCTGTGTATGAGTCTAGACCCTAGAATTTCATTATTACATTGGGTAGACAATTGTACATGATACCAAAGGTAGCCCTGCCTACTTCTATTTATTTAATCTCTGCTAAGAAATGTAGTAAGTTCATTTCACAGGCCGACAAGTTCATATTATTTTTTATCCATGCTCACAATAGGAAGAAGCTCACTGCCACATCTGTGGCCTCTACAAAAAGCCTCTATTTGCAACAAAATCAAGTGTATAGGATCGTGGAAGAATATAAAGACATCTTCTCCTCACCCACCAGGGTACCGATGCACTTCCAAGTCAAGCATCCAAATGATCTGACCCCCGATGCACCTCTACCTAATGGAACAAGATATCATCGATCACTGATGGAAAATGATGAAATCATGTGTCAGATCCAAGAGCTTCTTCAAAATGGGTACATTAGACCCAACTCCTCCCCTTGAAGAAGCTTGATTGTACTAGTGAAGAAGAAGGACGGGACTTGGCAACTATGCATTGATTATAGAGCCTTAAAAAAGATCACAGTCAAGAACTGGTACCCAATTCCCATGATTGATGACCTTCTTGACCAACTCAAGGGGGGAAATTTCTTCAACAAGATTGACCTAAATTTTGGCTACCCAGGTTCCCATCGAACCAACTAATGTATGGAAAACAAGCTTCAAATCTAAATAAGTTCTATTCAAATGGCTGGTCATGAACTTTGGATTACAAAATGCACTAGCCACTTTCATGAGGTGGATGGATGATGTATTGAGACCCTTCACCAACTCCTTTGTGGTGGTATATTTGGATGACGTCCTCATCTTCAACATAACTTGGGAGGAGCACATGTGGCATATTTATCAGGTTTTGAGAACTTTATGCTAGCACAAGATATATGCCAACTTGGAAAAGTGCTCTTTTGGCATGAAAAAGGTGCAATACTTGGGCTACATTGTTGATGAGCATGGGGTAAATTTTTATCTAACTAATATCCAAGTCATCTGAGACTAGCTAGCCCCGACCACACTAACCGAGCTTCAAATCTTCTTGGGACTCGCTAACTTCTACCAACGGTTCATGTTGGGATTCTCCCATATTGCATGGACCCTCATCTAGGTGACCAAGGGTGGTGGGAAGGAAAATTTCATGTGGGGGAAGGAACAATAAAGAGAATTCGATGATCTGAACCATCGCTTGTGCTCAGCTCCAGTACTCTCCTTTCCCGATTTGCAACAACCATTTGATATTGAGACTGATGCATCTGACTATGCTATAGCTACAGTTCTCATTGAACACGGTCATCTGATGGAATACCATAGTGAGTCACTCTCAGATACTATCCAGAAATACCCCATCTATGACAAGGAAATTTATTCCATCATACAATCCTATTGTCAATGGAAAAATTACATTCTGGGAAAGGATACGATCATCCACACTGATCACAAGCCTATGCAATTCATACAGACAGAAGGGATTTTGGATAATGACCGCCATCAGAAGTGGTTTACCAACCTACAAAAGTTCCATCTCAACATCAAGTATAAGACAAGGATCTCAAATCATTTCGTTGACTGCCTCAGTCGACCTCCTATGGCTGCACTCACCACTATGCTCCATTCCTGTGGACATGAGGCATCTAAGTGTCCCTAAATTTATCAACAAGATTCGAACTTCACCACCACCTATCAACTCTTGGGTATAGGCCCGACTGTCACCTATTTTCACATTCAGGATGGACTATTATGCCATCTGGTCCATCTTTGTGTTCCTACAAGTGAGAATACAAAGATGATCTGGGAAGCCCACTATAGTTGGGTGGTAGGACATTTTTACTTAGAGAAAACTTTGGTCGTTCTTCAGAAACATTTTTATTGGCAAAAACTTTGATAGGACGTCAACAAGTATATTAGATATTGCACTTCCTATGCCATTACCAAGACATGCATCAATAAGAAAGGATTATACACCCCTCTTCCTACTCCCGAGAATCCTTGGGAATCCATCTCCATGGGTTACATGTTTGGCCTTCCATCCACCAAGCATGAAAATGACTGCGTATTTGTGGTCGTTGATTAGTTTTCTAAGATGTCCATCCTCACTTCTTGCAATAAGAATATCACAGCGAAAGATACTACCAATATCTTCTTCGAATGTGTGTAGGTCCATTTTGGGATACCATAGAGCATCATCTATGAATGGGACAACAAGTTCCTCAACACATTTTGGTTGAGTCTCTGGTCATTGTTAGACACCAAGCTCACTAAATCCACTTCTTTCCACCCCCAAACAAATGTACAAACATAGGTCATCAATAAGATGATTATGCACATACTTCCCATGTACAACTCTAAGCATCCATGTACATGGGATGCGAGTCTCCCATATGTTCAACATTGTTACAACATGGATCTCCATAGATCCACTGACCATAACCCATTTTAGGTGGGACTTGGATTCCAACCCTTGGGTCCCATTGATGTTTCACTACCTCTCTTCACCACAGAGATAGACTTTTCCCATGTTCAGTCTCAAACCGACAAAACCACCAGATTCATTGAGTGGATTCAACACATCCACCAAAAGGTCGAGGATATTTTGTAGAAATCCTATGCTAAGTACAAGTAGTGCCATGATCAACACAAGGTACCACACCAGTTTCAGGTTCATGACAAAGTATGGTTACATTTGTAGAAGGAGCGTCTCACAGGTCCCCATCGAAAGCTCTGCCCACTTCGCTATGAGCCTTACAATATCACCAAATTTGTGGGTAGCAATTATTTTGAGCTCAATACTCCACCCTTCCTTGGATTGAACCCAATGTTCAATGTGGACCTCCTGCAGTGATATTTTCCACCATTATTGGACACCTCAAAGATCTTAGAACAACTGAAACTGGCAGAGCTCAACCCTGACTACATGGAAAAATCATCCACTAATCATATAGTGGACACATAGGTCAAGGGAACTCATCAGTAGAGGATCCATATTTATCAGGTTATCAAGGCAGGGAAACTCCTACACTAGGTCAAGTGGCTCACCCGGGGCCAAATCCAATAGAAGTTTCCTCACCTGATGGGGGAACTCAACGCAATGAAGACAATTTCTTCCTAATGGGGGAGGATTGATCCAGGTGGATATTGGTGGCCACCCACCTATTCCAACTGACTCCTCTTGTCCATTTTTAGTTAAACACGTTCTTTTGTACTTCTTTTTAACTGTGGGTTCTACACTTCTGGGATTTTATGAAGCCCTACACATCTTCCAGGTGGATAATAGTGGCCTCACACCTAATCCAATTGGCTTAGTTTGTATGTTTCCATGTCAGCACGTCTTGTTGTACTTTCAGGGCCGTTTTGGAGGCCTAAACAATGTTTTTTGTCTTGCCATAGTCAAATGTGTATTTCTATGAAAGACCTTTCCAACAGGCTATCACACTCCTAAAACGAAGGTCATATGCAAAAGTTACGACCCTAAGAAGTTGAGGTACCAACTTACCCATAGGCACCCACATGACTTTTGGTGTTTCACCTCCTAGGGTTGGGTTTTTGGATGTCTAGGGTTTTGACATTCATGAGTAATATAAAAAATGCCTCTAGATCTTCATTGGGTTCATTCTTCTCAGACGAATGTGCATAGTATCCACATATCTTTTCAAAGATAGCTACCACCATTCGAGAAAGTTTTTTAGTTCTGCAGTTTTACATTTTCAACCTATTTCATTTATTCAATAAAAGATATTGTTCATTAGATATCTATGTTATTCTTCCTATCTATGTGTTGATTGTATTCAATATGTAAATCATTTTGTTCCACTCCTAAATCCAGATCAGTTTCGACCTTATTATCAAAACTCTGGCCTTTAAGCAAAATATTTCTGGAAACTTGGTGCCAGTAACAATATAGGCTCTTCATTTCCTTACTCCAACCAACTTGGAGTTACCCCCTACAGAAGTTGGAGTATGATAAAACAACCAAGGATCCCCTTCTTGGAAACTCTTAATTTTCCAGATTTTTCAAAGTTAATGAATGAAACTGTGTGTCATGATCCTAATTGGCCATTGGTCCCAACCAAACTTCCTTTGAATATTCCCAAATTTGAAGGAAAATATGGTGAAGATCCTGATGATGATGTCACAAATTTCCATCTGTTGTGTTCGTCCAACTCATTTAATGATGATTCTAATCAATTCTCCTTTTTTAGCGTACTCTCACCAAAGTCGTTACTAAGTGGTATATAGAATTGAAGGTGACAACCTATATCATGTTTCACGACTTGGCATTAGTATTTATTAATCACTTTCAACTCCTAGTGTGATACAATGCTAGCACTGATATGTTGTCAAATTTTCATCAGAATAAGGCTACTCATATATATGACCATATTCAGGAGTGGAAAAGAAGAAATATAATAATTAGGTTATCCATTCCTTCGAAGTTCCTCTTGGAGTGGTTTTTCAAGTCCTTGTTGCCTTATATCTCCAAGGATGTTTCCACTTCTGGGGTAACTACAAATGAATAAGCTATATTCGGGGCCCGATAGATAGATATGATTTACTATTAGTCTAGGATCCTTTATAAAATCATTCTGGATGTTCCACAGTCAAATTATGACCCTACCAAACCAATTTCAAGACCTCATGTCTATGGAATGATGGGTTCCATTCAAATCTCATCCACAAACTTGGTATCAAATCAAATGAGACAACTCTTAATCCAAGCTTCTACATCTGGTCAAGATGTTTCTTCAATCACCCCTTCCCAAATGTTATATGTACACAATGTGCAAATGATGAACCCAAAAGGTACCCGACAACTTGGTGGGAAGAAAAAGGGTAAGGATAAAAAGGGATGGGGAAATAATAATAAGGAAATCAATAAACCAAAATCTAATTTTGGTGGGGGTAAGAAGGCAAAGAGGAAGGTTAACTTTCCTTGTAATGTTTGCAAGGAATATCACCTCACTCATGAATTCTCGAAGATGGAAGAAGCCCAAATATTGTTGGTACAACGAAAACCTGGCATGTTGACAAATCCATTTCCTCACAGAAAAAATGGCTTCAGGATCTTTAACTAATGCTGGGAGTTAGTAGGAGGGTTACTAGAGTACTCCCTCACTTGATGGAACAACATCTAATGTCTACATACTTATCTCATATTCCTATTTGCATACTCGAGCACGTAATTATGATAATCTCGAGTCTGGGTCAAAGAGTAAGGAACCCTTTGAGAAATAAGGGCCTCTTCATATTGAGAAGCCTTATGTGAGTGATTATCTGCCTCATGTACCAAAGGGTGTGTTCAATAGGGTGTTTCATAATCCAAATGCTAGGGCTGATCAAAATTATTCCATTGTTGAATATTTGGCCTAATTGTCTTGTGCAATGTATAATCTTGAGGTAATCCAAAGTTTCTTGTCACAACGAAGTGCATTGATTTATTCTATCAGGGCTACTGATTCTTCTAGCTCACAACTCATCATGTTTGGCCCTTATAATGTCAAACATTTCCTCTCTTATCATGTTTCTTTTCAGATTCAAGTCGTCTATGCCACAAATAACATTTTTAGGATGGTGATTGGTGAGGGAGAATCAACGTGTGTGATGTCGATTTTAGGGGAAATCATTCCCCAATGGGGATTCATGGGTGAAGCCCCCAAAGTAAAAAATTCCTTGTAATTGTATATTGTAATTTCATAGTGTTAACACTCTTTAAATTTCCTAGAGGTTGTTAGGAAAGAAGAAATCTATGAGAGGTAACTTTATCCAACCACTTCGAAACTGGAATCTAGCCCTACCAGCTTCAGAGAGGGATCTCTCTGTACGATTTAGGTGTGTTTTAAACTTAAGATATTAGGCTAATTAAATAAACAAGATTGAAAGGTTTGTTGTTTTCGTTGAGTTGGCTGGAAGGGCTTTACGCATCCATTGGGCTATGGGTTCGGTCTTATAAAGATAAAAATCTAACCAGAAAACAAAAATTCTTTTCACAGGGCAGGATAATGCAATCGTTGGATTCTTTTATCAGTAAAATGATGAGAAGCAGAAAATATGAGAATGTCAATTAAAGTAAATAAGAAGTTAATAATTTCTTTACTGTAACATCAGAAGATAAACATTAAGATCTTTCAAAGTCTGAAACAAGGTATACGAAGATAAATCCTGCAACATACGTTAATTTTAAGATTTTGATTAGAAAACAATAGGACAACTGAGCGGGAAAACATTCAACATAGAAAAGAAAACGTCACCAATGAATAACACGCGAGAATCCTGTGAAAACGCCTCTTTGTATTAATGGAAGATCTCTTGAGAAATATTACAATCTTGTAGCTTGCATGGCGTAAAGATCAACCCTCGATACTTCAAAGTGTGAAGTATGTATAACCAAAAATTACAAACGATCCTGTCATTAAAGATCAGGACGTGGCAAATCTAAATTTAGCTAACTAACTTAACAAGATACAAAAATCTAGGAAACTGTTTGATGATGTGTCAAAATTTCATGTTGTTTTCTGGGTGAACTGTTGGTGAGGCCTCTGCATGACCTCTTCTGACTGGATAGCTGATTGGGCTTGGACAAATCATTGACTAATCGATCAGATTGCAAAGCTCTTCCCATTGAAGGTGACTAGGAATGCTAACTTTGAGCAATCTACGATATACTTCGTCCATCTTTGTGTACTTGGAAAAAGTTGGCTTGGTGGTGAGGATGTCCCAGATTTCATTGTGTATGCTAATGTCCAATTGTAAATCATTCAGGAATGCCTTACCAATGATACTGCCTTGTATTCCTGAGAATTTTGAGCTATCCTTAGCCACAGTGGCTAATCTCTTTTTATAATCAGGGAGTGTCATCAATTTATCATTTATAACTCTCATACCAGGAAGGCCTTTCTTCTGCAGAACTTGATCTTGTTGAAAAATATTTGTATTCCTGCATCCATGATCTGGAAATTTTCCTCCAGCTGTAGCATTAGTCCCCTCTTGGTCAGGATCCTCTTGACCTCGAGGATGGTCTCCATCCTATCTTCAATTTTCAACTCTTCTAGCTCCTCTCTGGTTTTTGAATTTAGAAATTTTATGATCTCAATAGCTTCTGTTGGCATCTCGCCCAGTTCTGCTCTTATCTTCTCGATGGCCCGCTGACTTCTTTGCACCAACTCGTTTTTCTCGAACATGATTTGTATCATTGGCCATATTTCATTCATGGACTTGGTGATGTCCATCCAGACACTTTCTTTGACCTCAGTGTTATAACCCTAAAATGCACCACACAGGCTTACCTAGCATCAGGCCAACTCATGTCTCTTCCTTGCCAAAGCCATGCTGAATAAAACCTTGAAAAACCACTTAAACTAAGCAACCCGCGCTCTAACCTAACACTGGGTGCGTTGGAACGCTTGCTTCCCTTCTACTGCACGCGTTGGAACGCGGGCTAGCCCACTACAGCCCGCGTTTAACTAACAAAGCAAAAAATCAAGAAAGTTTCCGCTGGGACGAAAAGCTTTGGGTCAGTTAACTGGAACTCCTAGCCATGCATGGCCGAGAGTTCATCTAAAACCCTAGCTCCTTCTAGCATATAAAATAAGGGGTAGGGGTACTATTCAAAGGAGGAAAATCATAGAAAAGAAACTTTGTCCAATTGCCGACTCCATTTTGTCCCAACCCTTTAGCCTTTCCTCAAGCTTTAGGAGAATTCAAGCAAAGAAGTTGGAGGACAAAGAAGAGGAGGAGCCCAGGATCAGGATCGAGGAATGGTGGTTGGTCTCTATAATCATTGTAAGTTGGTTCATATTGAGATTAATAAAAAGATGCTTTTCCCGTCCCAAATACATGAGTCTTATATGTTTTATGCGATTTGTGTTTAATCTCTAACCCTCTAGTAGAACAATAACATGCATGCATAGTTTTGTCTTGATTGCAGGATCGCTTATTGGAAGGAGCAGCAGAAGCAAGGAGACAAAGCTCAAAGGAGGATCTACACCAACCGTCGATAAACAGGTTAGTTGGTTCTTCCCTTGTTTGCTTGAGAAAAGGGGTTTTAGGTTGGGATAGAAAGTTAAAAGTAGTTTATGAAGGGTCATGATCTGCATGTAAGTTTAAGCCCTAACTTGCTAGTCCGTAGGGTAGAATACCCCACAACAGAATTGGCGACTCCACTGGGGAGATTTCACTCTTAGGGTTTCCGGATTTCATTAGAGGTTCTTGGGTAGTTCAAAGAAGTTGAGTTTTCTGTTTCTTTGTTGTTTTTGTTTTCTATTAGGTCAAAAGCTAGCAGGGAACCTGGTTATCAATACCAGTTTTTCCTTGGTTGTTGCTTGACATTGGTTCTCGGGACACACAGAGGTACCCGCGGCCTGCATAAGGCCTGCACGTGGGTAACCCGTGCCCTAACCTTCTGCAGCCCGTGTTTGCACGCTTGTTGCAGTGGTTTCAGTAGCGTGTAGCATTCAGAAGGCTTGAGAGGCAGTTTCCTCTTCCCTGTCAGAAGTTTACCTTCTCAAGGCTTTCTGGATCCTGTCTGGGTCTTGATTGGTTTATTGTCTTGTTTTCAGTCTGTCTTATTGTGTTGGATATTCTTTGCATTTGTTTTCTTTTTTGCAAATTTTCCTTTTCCGTTGAAGCATTAGCACCCAAGCCTTTTAGAGACCCCGGTTGTCAATACCAGAGGCCTCTTTCAGGTCTGGGCTGCCTGTGTTTGATTTTTTCTCAGATTTTATACCTACCCACGGGCTGCTTCTATTCTGAGCGCGGGTACCTGCGTGCGGTTATAGCTCAGCACACGGTTGAACGCGTGTTGTCTAGGTGACAGTCGCGGGCCTGTCTGGTTTCTTTTCAGCCTGGGTGGGGCAGTCATCCCCTCCTGTGGTGAGAAGTGCTCCTTTCAGGGTTTGGAGTCCGGGGAGGGCACAGTCAGTAAGTTAGGGCCTCATATCCTTAGCTTGGGTTTTTCTTACTTGATGTTTTGATAGAAAAGACAAAAGAGAAAAAATATTTGCTTCGTGGTTTTTAGGCAAGTGTTAGAATCGGTGTTGTTGTGATTGCGTTGTTGCATTTTTGTGCTCTGATTCTGTTTGCGATATGCGCTTTAAGCCAGAGTTTTCTTTTCATTCTCTTGGTTTTGTTCTTCTCAACATTTTTCCTTGTTGCGTTATTTTGCAATAAAATAAAATAAAAATAAAAATTTTCTTGTTTCATCTTCTTCTTGATTTGAAGATTGTGTTGTTGCATCAGTAGCTAGGAAAGAGTCTTTTTGCGTAAGTTTTTGTAGTGAATTTAGAGTATAAGTAGATCGCATATCTGAGCGAAAGTCCTTTACATTTACTGCATGAAATCTTAGTAAAATTGAAAAAGAAAAGAAGTCTTTCATTGAAAAGTTGCTGGTTCTGCATTCTAGTAAAAGTTTTTGGTTACACGTTTTTCGTTAATTTTGCTTTGAGTCTTTTTACACACCATCAGTTTCACTTTCGTACCTTGTGACTAAAAAATCCCATTAAAAGAAACGCTAATTAAAATCAAGTAGACTTTTCTGTTTGTAGGGTGCATACACTAGCTCAGGAATAGGGCCTTGGAATAGGTTGGAGAGTAAATTCTCCAAGGCCACCCAAACCAAACATTGGAGTCNTCCACTGGGGAAAGTTTTACTCTTAGGGTTTCCGGATTTGGTTAAAGATCTTTTGGGTAGTTCAAAGAAGTTTAGTCTCTGTTTCTTTGTTTATTTTTTCTTTCTGTTAGGTCAATGCTAGTAGGGAACCTGGTTATCAATACTAGTTTTCCTTGACGGATGCTTGACATTCATTCTCGGGACACACAGAGGTACACGCGGCCTGCAAAAGTCTTGCACGCGTGTGCCCACGCCCTAACTTTCTACAACACGCATTTGCCCGCGTGCTGCAGTAGTTTCAGTAGCGTGTAGTTTTCAGGAAGCTCGAGAGGCAGTCTCCTCTTCCCTGTCAGAAGTTTATCTTTTCAGGGGGCTTTCTGGATCCTGTCTGGGTCTTGATTGGTTCATTGTCTTGTGTTTCAGTCTGTCTTGTTGTGTTGTTTTTCTTTACATTGGTTTTTCTTTTTTGACAATCTTCCTTTTTTGTTAAAGTGATAGCATCTAAGCCTTTTAGAGACTCTGGTTGTCAATACCAGAAGCCTTTTTCAGGACTAGACTGTCTGTGTGTGATTTTATCTCAGTTTTTACACAAACCCGCGGCCTGTTTAAGGCTAGACCGTGGGTACCCGCGCGCTGTATAAGCTCAGAACGTGTTTGCACGCGTGCTGTATTGGTGACAGTCGCGGGTCTGATTGCAGCTTTTCAGCTTGGGTAGGGCAGTCATCCCCTCCTGTGGTGAGAAGAGCTTCTCTCAGGGGTCTAGAGTCTGGGGCTACACAGTCAGCAGGTTAGGGTAGTTCACCCTTAGCTTGTGATGGTTATTTAATTTTTTTCATAGAAAAGACAAAAGAGAAAAATATTTGTTTTTATGGTTTTTAGACAAGTGTTGGAATTGGTGCCTTCTTGATTGCTTTTTGCATTTTGTGCTTTGATTCGTTTTGCGATATGCGCTTTAAGCCAGAGTTTTCTTTTTATTCTCTTGGTTTTGATCTTGTCATCATTTTTCCTTGTTGCGTTATTTTGCAATAAAAAAAAATAAAAATTTCTTTCATTTTCTTCTTGATTTGAAGATTGTGTTTTTGCATCAGTAGCTAGGAAAGAAGTCTGTTTTGCATAAGTTTTTTGCAGTGCGTGTCAATTATAAGTAGATCGCAGATCTGAGTGAAAATCCTTCATATTTAAGGAATAAAATCTTAGTAATTTCGAAAAGAAAAGAAGTCTTTCACTGAAAAGTTGTTGGTTTTGCATTTTATCAAAAGTTTGTTTCCAAGCATTTTTTGTGCATTTTTCTTTGAGTCTTTTTACACACCATCAGTTTCACTTCCACACCTTGAGATTTAAAAATCCCATTAAAAACAACGCTAAATAAAATCAAGTAGACTTTTCTGTTTGTAGGGTGCATACACTAGCTTAAGAATAGGGCCTTGGAATAGGTTGGAGAGCAAATTCTCCAAGGCCACCCAAACCAAACATTGGAGTCTGTCAATAGGGAGTGTAGA
>SNQJ01S0000436.1:428366-440526 GCA_010110895.2 Picea sitchensis
CCCCACCATTAAAGGTAGATCGATCGAGGGGGTCCAGAAAACCCTGTCGACTGTAGATCTGGGTGCCTGATCTTGGGTTGTTCATCTATGCGTTATTCTTAATTGTGAGCATGAAGGCATATGTGCTATGGAAAACTTAGGATTAGTGCATATTGTGGGTTTTTCCCGAGCTTTTCCACATTTCTATCACCAAGGGGTTAGACATCAAACCTTTTAAACCTCAAAGACATGGTTCCACATTGATCATCGAGTTGGTTTTATTGAAATAAAAAAAACTACCCTATGTTCTAACCTAATTACCTATGACAATTAGCCCAGATTAAATTGTTGGACTAAGAAATTACTCTATCCTCGGGCTATCTAACCAAGAGTAGGCAGTCTGGTCAAATTTATTCACTAACTAACCTATATTACTTGGCTAAGATTAAACAGTTTAGCCAAGCTTATTCACTACTCCTATCAACATCAATTTAAAAGAACTTGGCCATGCTTGAAAGGTATGGACCAAGTCATTGTTATTGCATGGGGATCTATTGAATTTCTTTTATGCCCTCTTTTATTATTTTATTCTTTTTCTTTTTCTCAAATTATTTGCAGAATGAAAAATCATTTGACACACAAAAACATTTAAAGAGATAACATTTCAGTCACCAGTTGATCTTATAAATTACAGGTTTATAACAGCATCTCCACTTGGGGATGGTACTATCCTTGTGAAGTGCCAAGAATCCTGATTCATGATGTTCTAAAACTTTCTCCATAGTCGCCTTTGTTGCTTGATCGGTTTTATAGTTGAAAATTAGAAGATGATGCTCAGAGGCTTAGGGGCTTCTCTACGAGCTTCAACCATCTGATCAGATTTATTTCACTCAAAAATTTTGAACAAAATGAAAACGGTTTGTACAATGGAAAAGTGTGACTGCAGGTCCCTACTGCGGAGGGGAATAGTGCTTCAACATTCTGCCATTTACAGGTCCTCCTGGCAGGTTTGCCCCATCACTATTGTTGAGCAAGAAGGCATTATTTCCTCTGAATGCTTGAATCATGTAAGGTCCCTTCCATAGACTGTCAAATTTTCCATGCTTCCCCTTATCTTAATTTCAGGCATCCCATCTCAGAACCAAGTTGCCTAGCTCAAAGTCATCCTCTTTAGTTTTTTTTTCAAAGATCTTTTTAATACTTTCTTAGACAACTTGAGTTTTGTTGTATACTTATTCTCTGGACTGCTTCAATTGGATCATCTGGTTTATCCTTCTTTGGGAGTCGTCCGACTCAGCTTGCATCTCTTGCAACAACTTCATGACAGGAACTCCCAAGGAAGTGGGGAAAACTGCTTCAGTTCCATAGACCAACTGATATGGTGACATACCAATTGACCTCTTGGTGGTCAGTCTGTCAGCCCATAGTGCACAAACCATCTTGTTATGCCATGATTTTTTCTTTTCTTGCAAAGTCTTCTTGATAATTTTCACCAGGGTCTTATTTGATGACTCCGGCAGCCCATTTCCCTGAGGATAATAAGCTGTGGAATGACCCAAACCAATATGGTACTGATTGCAAAAGTGTATCAACTTCTTATATCGGAAAGTCGCTGCATTGTCAGTTATAATCTTTCTAGGACATCCAAAACGAGACAAGATAGTATTTTCAAGAAATTTAATAATGACAGAATCATTAGCTTGCTTTCTTGGTACAACTTTGATCCATTTTGTGAAATAGTCGGTAGTAGTGAGAATCCACTTGTGCTGGCCTGAAGAGGGAGGATGTATTTCTCCGATAAAGTCTAATCCCCATTGCTGGAAAGGAGCTTCTACTGAGATCGGTTTCAGGGGTAAATGAAGGAGCTTCTTTTTTCCCTTGAAAACCTGACACTTATGACATGAAGTCATTTTCTGATGCACATCAGTGAACAACGTAGGCCAATAAAACCCATCTCTGAGAATTTTATTAGCTGTGGTTTTCCAGCTTAGATGACCACCAGAGTCTCTTGCATGACAATCCTGCAATACTCTGTTAGCTTCATCTTTTAACAGATAGTTCAACAAAATACCTCCAGGATCTTTCCAATATAAATTGCCTTCTGGAATGCAAAATTTTAATGCTTTCAATTTCAAAAACCTATCTTTAGTTTTGGTCAGACCAGGGGGAGCTTGTAAGTTATGAAAAACAAATATTAGGTCTGTGTACCAAGGGGAGTTCAAAAATACCTCTTTCATGCTTGGAGTCTCCTTCTCTTCCTGTTCATCTACTGCAGCTAAAAAATTAATATCAAGAGCATGGAAATTGGATTCAGCCATTAACTTTGCTAGACCTTGACCTTTAATCAATTTAGTAGGCTTAATCTCTATGTCATATTCCAGAATGATAGAAATCCATTTTCCTCTTCGACCGTCTGGATTGTCCCGAGTTAAAATGTCTTTTACTACTGCATTCGAAACATATGTGATAGTATGGGAATGGAGAATATATACTCTAAAATATTTTATGGCTTTCACCAGGGAAAAATCTTGTTTCTCCATTATTTTATAATTCAAAGTAGCATATCTTAATGCCTTACTAAAAAAGGCTATGGGCTGCTCATACCCTTCGCTATTTTTCTGTTGTAATACTGCTGCAATGGTATGTTCAGAAGTGAAAGAAAAAGGTAAAAATCCTTGGTGAAATCAGGACTGATCAAGACCGGAGCCTGTGTGAGTGCATGTTTGACTTGTTCAAAAGACTTCTTAGATTCACTATCCCATTTTATTTTTGTGTCCTTTTTTAACATGTTTGTGATGTTCCTGAGCAGCTCGGCCAGGTTGGGTATGAATCTTTTCAGAAAGTTTATTTTTCCAATGAAAGACTGTAATTCTTTGATATTTCTTGGGTGTTCTAATTTTTGAATGGCCTTGATTCTCCCGGGGTCTATCTTAATTATGTCCTTAGAGATTATGTTCCCTAGCAGTTTTCCTTCCTCCAATCCAAAAAGTCTCTTCTTAGGATTCAAAGAAATCTTGAATTTCCTGCATTTCTCAAATACTCTTCTAATATGTCTTAAGTGCTCATCATCGGATTGGGAAAACACAGTTACGTTGTCCAGATAAACAATAATAAATTTTCCAAGTTCTTCGACAAAAGTGATATCCATTGCTCTTTGGAAAGTATCCCCAGCGTTCATCAAATCGAAAGGCATTTTCACGTACATGAAGGTGCCCCAAGGTGTTGTGAAAGTTGTTTTCTCTTGGTCATTTGGGTGAACGACGACCTGTTTATAGCCTGAGAACCCATCCAGTAAGGAGATTCGACTGGATCCAACTACCCTCTATAATATGTGGTCCATTTTTGGCAATGGGTAGTTGTCCTTTAAAGAAACTTTGTTCAAGTTTTGGAAATCAATGCAAATCCTGATTTCCCCAGACTTCTTTCAGGTTGGGACCCGATTTGAAACCTATTTGGAAAACCGTAACGGAACTATGATTTTAGCATCGTACATCTTCTTGATTTCTTTTTCTATCAGGGGAAGTAACTTGGGATTGATTCTCCTAAGTTTCTGCGTGAAAGGTTTTTGATCTTCTTTTATTTGGATTCTATGTTGTATGATTCTCGTGTCATAAGATTTCAAGTCCTCGTAGCCCCAGGCAAATATGTCTGAATATTCCTTGAAAAGTTCAATGTATTTGAGTTTCTGCTTAGGGGGTAAGGATTTATAAAGTTTTACTATATTGGGCTTCTCTTCTGTTCCTATGTTAACATCTTCAACCTCTTTACCACTAGCTTCAATTTTTGGTTTTTTAGCTACATCATTAAAATAAAAAAGGTCTTCTAAAGGAACTAAAACCCTAGGTAAAACATTACTCTTTAAATGTAAAACATCAGCTTCTATCTCATCTTCACCTAACTCTCCTGAATCTATCTTATTTACACTATCATTTCCAAAATCAGATCTATTTACATTTTCATCCTCATTTTCTAAGTCTATGTTTGTACATTCGAAATAATTTTTACATTGCAGAAAATCTTTGATTTGGTCATCGTTCCCAAATACCTGCTAGTATCTGATGTTGTTGGGGATAGTTAGTCTGCACTTCACCTCCACCATGTATGGACGAGTGGAATGAAAAAGGTATCTTGCACGTAGCTGCCGACGTAGCTAACCCATCTGCTAAGATATTCTGTCCCCTGGGCATAACCTGTAAATCAACTTCAGTGAAACACTTAAGGGAATCCAAATCAACATTCCTGTAAGCTCTGAGATGAGGATGTTTTGCTGCATACTCACCTTTGATTTGCTTGATAATTAACTTGGAATCACCTCTTACCATAATTTTTTTGGCACCAACTTTGTTTAGAAGTTTCAGACCGATCATCAAAGATTCATACTCGGCAATATTGCTAGTGCATTGAAAATTTAATTTGTAAGAATGGTTTTCTAAATACCTAGATCTGTGATTGTGCAACCAAACTCCTACTCCATATCCTTCTTTTCTTACATCTTCATCGAAGTCCATGCTCCAAAATTCTACCTGCAATTCTTCACTTATCACATTCTTCTTTCTGTTTGCCTCGGTGATCTCTTGGCCTTTGTTCAGACTAGACGTATCTTCTTCCAGCTGAGTGATTTGTTATTCTATATCACCATCGTTATATAAGATAAAGGAATCTAGGTCAGAATGTGCAAAGTACAGGGGATAGTTATGTGGATTTTCTTGGCTGGTGACCATATATTTCATCAGCGTCTCTCTGTACAGTCTTCTCTGTTGCCCGAATACCGAGATGGTGGAATACGACATATCCAACTACAAAGTGCCTTTCAACTTGCCCCCCCAAGACCTAGACAATAACATACCATATTTCGGGGGAATGTCTGCGACCACAGCATCCATAACCATTCTTTTAGTTGGAATCTGAACTAGAGTGATACATAAGTCTTTTATCAAACTGATACATCTGACTTTGCTAGAGTCAAAAGAGTGTAATTCTTTGTAAGGTCTGGTGACCTCGAGTCCCAACTTTTCCATCATTGCTTTAGGCATCAGGTTATGGGAAGCACCCGAATCTAACATAGCATTATGAAGAATTAGGTCATGTATATTAAGTTTGATGTAAAAAGGAGCAACAACGCCATTGTCAGTTTGACCATCAACCTCAGGGCCAAACAGGAGTTCGGGTTGATCATCTGTAAGATTTATAGTATATGAATGATTCACTGATCCGATGGTTAAGGCCTTCATGCCTATATCTGGTTCAATGCTCAACGCTTTAATCACCTGTGAATGGTAAGCATCTTTACTCATCAATTTGGAAAGGGGAATGGGAATTTTCACTTTGGCTAATTCCCCTTCGAGGCTGAAAGGTGTAGGTGCTCTACTTTGGATCAACAATTCTGATTTTTCCACCACAGTCTTCCAGCCAGAAGTATTTGGTGGGTTAATTGATGAAACCTCAGTCTGCGATGACCCTTTTAGAATAGTAAGGTTTCTTTTTGCTAGAACTTCAGCATTACCTTTCTTAGGGATCTTCTCGGTAGAAGGCTCAGGGGCTCTCTTGGTTTCAACTATCTTCTTCGTTTCGATCACCTTTTTTGGGGAAATTCCATCTGTCTTTTTACTTCGCAGATTGTACTGCCGGTGTACGTCCAAAATAACATTTTCAAATGCTTGTTGTTCGGTATCTTCAACTTCTTCACTTACCTTTGTTTGAGAGAAAAGAAAAAGTTCTTGCTCTTCCTGGGTAAGGAAAATAGCTTCGTTATCGTGAATGCCCATGAGGTTTATGTGATTATCCTCCAGTTCTTTAATTACTTCTTCTCCTTCATCAGCATAGTTTTCCTGTAGGGGAGGTCTGATCTATTGACCAGGACCCCTCTGTTCTCTTTGATCTCTGGGATCTCTTTGCCTGATTTGAGGAGGATTCTTTCTGAAGTTAGTATTCTGAATTTGAGGAGTTGGTTGGTTTTATCTAGGAGGGTTTCTTTCAAATACAGTGAGTCTCTCCATCATCCTTTCCATTGCTCTAGCTAAGGAATCCAATTTGGCATCAGAAGAAGATGTGGAAGGTTCTTCTTTAATCGTGACTCTCCTCTCCATCCTCTATCGTGCCCTTTTATCCAATAGGTTAGCCTCCACGCTTATTGCGCTTTTCTGCATGTCTTCCAGGGTGGTGGAATTTCTTTCCCTTAATTGATATGACATATCAGCGTCAAAACCGTCAGGGAATTTTATCAATGCTAAACCTTATGGGGGTTTAATATCGGCTGGAATTGTGTTGTACATATTATTGAAGCGAATGCAGTAATCTTGAATGGTCTCACCTTGATTCCTTCTAATGTTTTCATATTCTGAAAATATTTGGAGAGGATTTTTATTTACCTCCCATCTGTCTAGAAAACTTCTTTGAAATGCTGTAAGGTCAAGAACTGAGGCAACACGTAAACCCTTGTACCATTTATTAACATCACCGGTCAAACTCTGCACAAACAATATCATTTGAACGTCAGCCTCATCTACTTCCTACAGATCAAAATAGTCATTCATTTTATCAATGTGTTGTTGTGCGCTCAAGGGCCCTGTTCCATCGAACTGTGGAAGTCTCGTTTGATAATCTTGGGGCATAGCATGTAGAGGTGCAGCCAACACCAAGGGAGCATATCTGGCTGCCATGATAGGCGGAGAGGGCGAGACGACAACCTGGATTATAGGTGTGGTAGTGTCATAAGACGAGGAGGAGGAGGGGCTTGCTGGCATGGAGTGAGTGGTTTGAGGGATCGTAGTGGGAGATAGTATTTCAAGGGTCCGGGGTTGCAAGGTTTTTGGATCTAAAATGATTTCAGTCACAAAGCTGTCAGATTTTGTTCTAAACAGGCTTTGTTCAAAAATGGTGTCAAAGTTAAGATCTTGAATGGTGACAAGTTACTTTGGAAGAGAAGGGGACCTTTGAAGGGGACTATGACTTCCTGAACCTTCTACAATGGTATTTTTCCTGAGCAACAGTTCTGGATTATCAGTTGCTATTGCAGGGTCTGGGTCTGGGTGAGATCGAGTATAAGCTCTTTTGGGAGCCAGATTTCTTTTATATATATATATATATATATATTTAGTTTTATGAGTCAGTAAAATAATATTTACAAGATTTAACAACCTCTAAACATTATTTATTTTTCAAACTTTATGATTTGTGTAGAAACAGAGCTTTCTTCTAAGGAAAAGAAAATGTGGGGTTGAAAAATTCATTCCCCAGTATGGTCGCCACTATGTTAACGCTCTGTAAATTTCATAGAGGTTGTTAGGAAGGAAGAAATATACGAGAGGTAACTTTATCCAACCACTTTGAAACTAGAATATATCCCTACCAGCTTCAGAGAGGTATCTCTCTATACGATTTAGGTGTGTTTTGAACTTAAGATATTAAGCTAGTTAAATAAACAAGATTGAAAGGTTTGTTGTTTTCATTGAGTTGGCTGGAAGGGATTTACGCATCCATTGGGATATGGGGTCGGTGTTATAAAGATAAAAATCTAACCAGAAAACAAAAATTCTTTTTACAAGGCAGAATAATGCATTCATTGGATTCTTTTATTAGTAAAATGATGAGAAGCAGAAAATATGAGAATGTTAATTAAAGTAGAGAAGAAGTTAAGAATTTCTTTACTGTAACATCAGAAGATAAACATTAAGATCTTTCAAAGTCTGAAACAGGGTATACGAAGATAAATCCTGCAACATGCATTACTTTTAAAGATTTTGATTAGAAAACAATATGACAACTGAGCGGGAAAATGTTCAACATAGAAAAAAAAACATCACCAATGAATAACACACGAGAATCCTGTGAAAACGCCTCTTTGTATTAGTGGAAGATCTCTTGAGAAATATTACAATCTTGTAGCTTGCAGGGCGTAAATATCAACCCTCGATACTTCAAAGTGTGAAGTATTTATAACAAAAAATTACAAAGGATCCTGTCATTAAAGATCAGGACGTGGCAAATCTAAATTTAGCTAACTAACTTAACAAGATACAAAAATCTAGGAAACTGTTTGATGATGTGTCGAAATTTCATGTTGTTTTCTAGGTGAACCGTTGGTGAGGCCTCTGCATGATCTCTTCTGACTGGATATCTGACTGGGCTTGGACAACTCATTGACTACTTGATCAGATTGCAAATCTCTTCCCATCGAAGGTGACTGGGAATGCTGACTTTGAGAAATCTACGATATACTTCATCCATCTCCATGTACTTGGAAAAAGTTGGCTTGGTGGTGAAGATGTACTAGATTTCATGTTGTATGATAATGTCCAACTGTAAAGCATCCAAGAATTCCTTACTAGTGATACTGCCTTGTATTCCTGAGAATTTTGAGCTATCCTTAGCCACAGTGGTTAATCTCTTTTTATAATCAGGGAGTGTCATCAATTTATCATTTATAACTCTCATACCAGGAAGGCCTTTCTTTTGTAGAACTTCGATCTTGCTAAAAAAAAATTGTATCCCTGCATCCATGATCTGGAACTTTTCCTCCAGCTGTAGCATTAGTCCTCTCTTGGTCAGGACCATCTTGACCTCAAGGATGGTCTCCGTCCTATCTTCAATTTTCAACTCTTCTAGCTCCTCTCTGGTTTTGGAATTTAGAATTTTTATGATCTCAATAGATTTTGTTGGCATCTCTCCCAGTTCTGCTCTTATCTTCTTGATGGCCTTCTGACTTATTTGCACCAGCTCATTTTGCTCGAACATGATTTGTATCATCAGCCATATTTCATTCATGGACTTGGTGATGTCCATCTAGACACTTTCTTTGACCTCAACCAGTGTCTTTCCTGCCATTTTTTTCTTCTGAAGTTGTTGCAATTCCTGTTTGAGCTTGTCTAAGGTTTATTTTTACTTGGAGAAACTACTTTGGTAAGAAGACTTGAGTTCCTGAAGATTCTCAATCTCCTTTTTAATCTGCTAATCTCTGTCTCTTGTAAATTCATTTCTTCCATATATTTAGCTAGTTTGACAGTCTTTTCTAGGGCTGTCAGTGGAGTTGCCAAAGGAATTTCTACAACAGATGTTGTGCTCACTCCTATGAGAGGAACTGCACTCAATGGAATGACCTCCATGGGCTTTGACTTATCCTTCTCTTTTACTAGATTTTCCAATTCCGCTTCCATTTCTTTCAACTGTGCATTCTGCTCCATGATGATCTTGAGCATCTCATCCTTCTCCCCTTCTATCTCCGCTATTTCCTTTTCCTGTGAATGTTCTGTTGGAGGCAATTTCAATTGTTTCCTCGGAGATGCTATATCAACATTTTTCTTTTTGAGCATCTCCTCGACTGCTTTCACGTTCGAGGGATCATATCTGATCTTGAGGACCAGTTCCTCCAACGTCTTAATCCTATTATCTTTGGCAAAGGATGATATTTTTTCTAACTTCAGCTGCATCTGGACATTATTCAGAGATACTTGTAACTTGGAGGTAGCAGTGGAAGCATGTGCCAATGTGGAGAAAACCATTTCTCCAATTTTCCTGTGCAGATCCATCTGATCAGCTAGATGCACATCTTTAGTTTGAAATTCAAACGTTGCCCTTTTGTAATCGATGATTACCTTTGGGTCTGGCACCTGTGCTTGCAGAAACGCCATGTGCATTCTACCCTTCTCAGTGTCGAATGTATACAACAATTGATTTTTTGCAGTGGATGTTTGCTTCTAGAACTGAGCATACGTGTTGCTGGTCAGCGTTTGATTTTTCTTCTCGATCAGATCATACTTTTCAAAAATGCTCAATTTTGGTCCTATTTTGCTCGGTTGGCTCGCTGGTGGAGTATCTGTAGGCTTTCTGGGCAGCACTGTTGTTGTGATTTGTTTGTTGCTTATAGTAATGAGAGACCGATCAACCTCCAATGTGGTAGTGGATTGCATTCCCTTTTTACCATCCGAGTTGGGTGCCAGACTGGTTTTTGGCCTCTTGGTATGTAGTTGAAATTCTTCAGATGATGCTTCAGTGATAGAAGGTGACCCATCTTACCTAGGCCTTTTCTCCCTAGGAGCCTATGGTGTAGTCATCTGTGAGACAACAACTGAGAGGTCTTGTTGTTCTGTCTCAAACAGAGTGTTTGGTTCCCATTCTGTCTGGTTGACAAATCTTTCTATCTCGGGCCTGGAGGTGTGGATGTATGGGATATTCTTATTCTTGACCCTCATCTCAGAAATTATCTCGCACGGATCATAGTGCCATGCAAAACTAACAAAAAACTTCATTTCTTTGAGAAGTCTGTCTACTTCCTCCCCAGCACCTCGGCTATTGCAAACAAAATACCCAATATGCCCTTTGATTTTGAGCTATTGCTTCTTCTTCAGAGACACAAAATGTATGTCATCTGAATTTATCATCTGCCTTATGTATTCCAGGGCAAAAATCCTCACGGGTAAATACTTGGGAAATTTATATGGGGCCAACTCGCACCCATACACTCTGATCTCAGTGTGGTTTTGGTACAGGTACCAATCACTGGTCTTTGTATGGTCCGAGAGATGTAAAATCCTCTGAATTTCCTCGTTAATTATAGGTTTGGGTCTGTCGCTGAGCATACTCACCACTCGGTGGTAGAACTACTCAATGAACTACTTGAAACTGAATTCAGTAGAGTTATGTCTCAATAGAGAAGTCCATGCTATCACTGCCTGTGGTCTCCCATCTTTATTCATCTTTTTCATTGAAAAAGAAAATTTGTCCGCTTGAAAGAACACGAACAGGTAAGCCAGTATTGAAGAATACTGGAACATGCCTTCTGTGGTGAAGTTGATGAATTGTTCATGAATTTTATCTTCCATGAACATATTGTAGTCGAACTGAGTAGTGGGTCTCTCATCGATGGAAAAAATGTACAGAAATCCCAAGATGGGTTCATCCACCCATTGATCCGAAAAATATCCAAGCAAGGTACATAGTGATGTGATAACCTAGTTTCCCTTTACTGAGAACATGGAGGAAGGATAAGGGGGGTTTGTAGTGGGGAGTTGAGCAGATTGTGGGAGGAAAAGCTCAAAAATATGAGCTCTTTGGGGGAAATACAACTTCCGGTAGAGCTCTGTGATGATTTCGAGGTTGAAAAGTGCGGGGGACTCGAATCTGGGTATCTGCATCATCTGGTCAATGGTTTCTGATGTGATGAGGAAAATAATTTCTTTGGACGAAGACATGATGGATCTTTGTTCAGGGATATAATGGGCCTGGCATTTGAGGGTGAATTCGGGAAAGTGGTGGATCTGGGGGAAAAGATATAGAGGAAGATTTGATTCCCAGAGACCAATCTCATTGCTCTGGTCAAGGAAAACCTCCTCGAGCCATGACTGCAATTCCGCAAAGTCCAACTCGCATATGGTGTCTGCAATTAAATGGTATTTTTCTACTAGGGGAATCCGGTCGAGGTTGACAGGGGGTGGAAGGAAAGTCTTTTCCTCATCTTCTGTCCTCTTTGATTTTGGCGCCATCACTATAAAAATACCTGCAAATCAAACAATCGTTAGTGGGTATGATAGTGGCTTGGGTTGTTTGACTAAAATGGAGAGAAAACGGGGAAAAATGCTCTGGTGAGATAGGAAAAGGTATTTTCTGGTGAGATGACATGGTAAGCAATGGAAGAAAAGAAGGGAGATACTGATTTTGAGTGAACATATATCCATTGGGTGTGGGGGATAGGTTAGCGGGCTAACAGATAGGTTAGTTAATCATAAATGGCCAACGGGTCATTTAGAGCATGAGATGGCAGGTAATAATGAATGACGAATACGACCAGTCGACGTGGTGGGAGCTGATTGAGGAGTGACCTTGGTGAGAGGACTTGTAAAAGGGAAGACAAGGGGAGAGGGACTGACAGAGTAATGGGACGTGACCTCGTAGGAAAAACATGGATGATGACATCATGGGGTGATGGGGCATGTTACAAATGATAGGCGGTGGAATTTTGAACAAATGAATTGATGCCACATAGAGGAAAAAGGGCCCACCAAAGAATATTCCATTCCAACCCCCCCCCTCCATTAAAGATAGATCGGTTGGGGGGGTCCGAAAAATACCATGAGTCGTTGATCTGCGCGCTTTCTTTTCAATCGTAGATCTGTGTACGATAGTTAACTAACATTCCATACCCCATTCTGGACACCCCCCCACCATTAAAGGAAGAACAGTCGGGGGG
>SNQJ01S0000436.1:440602-458823 GCA_010110895.2 Picea sitchensis
CCCCCACCGTTAAAGGTAGATCAGTCGGGGGGGTCTGGAAAACCCTATCGACCGTAGATCTGGGCGCCTGATCTTGGGTCGTTCATCTATGTGTCATGCTTAACTATGAGCATGAAGGCATATGTGCTCCGGAAAACTTAGGATTAGTGCATATTATGGGTTTTTCCTGAGTTTTTCCACGTTTATATCACCAAGGGGTTAGACATCAAACCTTTTAAACCTCAAAGACATGGTTCAACATTCATCATTGAGCTGGTTTTATTGAAATAAAGGAAACTACCCTATGTTATAACCTAATTATATATGACAATTAGCCCAGATTAAACTATTGGACTAAGAAATTACTCTATCCTGGGGCTATCTGACCAAGATTAGGCAGTCTGGTCAGATTTATTCACTAACTAACCTTGATTACTTGGCTAAGATTAAACAGTTTAGCCAAGCTTATTCACTACTCCTATCAACATCAATTTAAAAGAACTTGGCCATGCTTGAAAGGCATGGACCAAGTCATTATTATTGCATGGGGCTCTATTGAATTTCTTTTATGCCCTCTTTTATTCTTTTTCTTTATTTTTCTTTTTCTTTTTCTCAAATTATTTGCAAAATGAAAAATCATTTGACACACAAAAACATTTAAAGAGATAACATTTCAGTCACCAGTTGATCCTATAAATTATAAGGTTATAACACATAGTAAATATGGACTGTTCATTATAAGTTCACAGATCTGATGGTAGAAGTTATGTTAGGTTTTTTTTTCCCTAGAAGGAAACACTCTTTTATGAGAGAAATGTATTATGGCTATGCATCATTGCGAATATTGTTTTCTGAGAGAGGAGATTGTGAAATAAAGAAGATTAAGTTACAACGGGTGTGCTATAGGTTGTATCCCTTCATTTTGGTGGATAATAAAAAGGAAGAACCTGGCAATTTCTTTGGCAGGCATAGCCCACACTGGGTGAACCATGTATATCTATGTCTCTATTGTATTGTGTATATTTTTTGTTTTATTTCCATTTTTTATTTATTGCTCCATGATCTTGTTTTTCTAACAACTAGTATAATAGAGAAATGTGACTCATAGGAAAAGAGGGTTCCTGGTTCGAGTGGGAGCAATGGAGAAAGTTGAAAAGTTTAGGGTCGAGAAATTTAACGACCAAAACTACCAATTATGGAAGATGAAAATGGAAGATTATTTATATCAGAAGGATATATTCCTACCATTGGGTGGAATAACAAAGAAACCAATGACCATGAAGGACAAATAATGGGAGTTTATTGACAAAAAGGCACTAGGAACAATACTATTGATCCTGGCAACATCAATGGCTTTCAATATTTCGAAAGAAAAGACAACGAAGGAGTTAATGGACACATTAGATAAACTGTATGAAAAAACCTCGGTGTCCAACAAGGTATTTCTAATGAAGATATTATTTGGTATGAAGATGTTAGAAGGTGGGTCTGTTGCAGATCATTTAAATGAATTTAATACAGTTACTAATCAACTAAGTTTTGTAAAAGTGGACTTTGATGATGAGGTCAGTTATTCTAATCTTATGCTCATTTCTAGAAAGTTGGAATGGCTTGGTCATGGATGTAAGTAAATTTGTCGATGGTTCAAACACTTTAAAATTTGATAATGTTGTTGGTGTTATCATTAGAAAGGAAATGTAACAGAAAATCATAGGTGAGACATCAAGTAATGCGTTAAACATGGAGAACAAGGGAATAAAAAAGGATAGAAGAAAGGGATCAGGGAACCACGATAATTATAGGAATGGAAGATATAAATCTAGACTGGGAAATATAGAGTGTTGGAATTGTGGGAATAAAGGACATCTGAAGAAAGACTGCAGAGCTCCAAAGAAACAAAGAGATGGAAATCAGGAGAAAAATCAGGAAGCAAATGTAACAGGTGATGTGTTACAAGTTTCTTTGATTCTTTCTGTAGATAATATTTCTGAGTCTTGGGTAGTAGATTCAGGGGCTTCATTTCATGCCACACCCCATAGGAAACATTTTCTATATTATGTTCAAGGTGATTTTGGACAGGTTCATTAGGGTGATGATGCACCATGCAAAATTGTTGGAATGGGAAAGGTAAAAATAAAGCAAAGGAATGGAAACCAATGGTTGTCGAAAGAGGTAAGACATGTTCCAGATCGAAGGAAAAAATTGATTTGAACATGGCAGTTGGAAATTGAAGGTTGTATATCCATATTTATAGATAAGGTGTGGAAGGTAACCAAAGGATCACTGGTGATAACAAAAGGAGAGAAGGTAGTTACATTGTATTTATGTACTGGTAATACCGACTCTTGTATCTCTTTATCTTCTAAAGGAGTGGATACAACATTGTGGAATCATAGGCTTGGACACATGAGTGAGAAGGGGATGCAGATACTTCACAAAATAAATTTGCTTCCAGATCTTAAAAAAATTGATTTGGATTTCTTTGAGCATTGTGTTTATGGAAAAAAAAAGAGAGTCAGATTTCTCAGAGTCAGAAAAGAAAAGAAGAGTGAAAGGTTAGAGATTTTGCATACAAATGTATGGGGAATAGCTCAGGTATCATCTCTTGGTGGATCTCATTATTATGTTACTTTAATGGATTATGCAACTAGAAAAACTTGGGTTTATTGCATTCGACAAAAATATGATGTTTTTGATACTTTTAAGAAATGGAAATCTTTGGTTGAGAATGAGATGGGAAAAAGGTTGAAGTGTCTCAGATTAGACAATGGAGTTGAATATTGAAGCAAGGAGTTTGATGATAATTTTTCATACCATGGGATTCGTAGAGAGAATACAGTTCTAGGAGCATCACAAGAAAATGGTGTGTCCAAAAGGATGAACAAGACAATCATGGAGTGTGCAAGGTGTATGGGATTTGATGTTGGTTTTCCCTTACAGTTATGGGCAAATGATGTAGATACTATTGTTTTCTTAATAAACATAGGACCTTCAAGGTATATGGATGGTAGAATTACAGAGGAGGCATGGACAGGTAAAAAGGTAAACTATTATTTTTTGAAGACTTTCGGTTGTGAAGCATTTGTCCATATTGATAAAGAAAATAGAACAAAGCTTGAGTATAAATCCAGGAAGTGTACCTTTATTGGGTATGGTGTTAATTAATTTGGTTATCTCTTATGAGATTATGAAAATCAAAAAATCATTAGGAGTATAGATGTCATATTCAATGAGAAGGTCATGTACAAAGATCAGTTGCAGGGAAAGAAACAGGAAAAAGAAAAACCAGAATACACAGTGCTTGCTGAGATCACTGGAAAATAAATTCCAAAGGTACCAGAAAATAAAAATATAAAACAACATGTACCTCAAACTCTTGCAAGTGTTTTTAGAAGATCTATTAGGCTAAGTAATGTGATGTCCCCAACCACCAACAGGCCGGGAAACCTCATTCCAGAAAATTCTCTGATACCATTTTGGGACATCCCCAACCCTAAACCAATAGGCCAGGCCATGCCACCGAATAAATTTCATTCTCTGATACCATTTTGTATATTTATATACATATCTATATAATGCAATTTAAACAGTTATATCATTATGTTCATACACATATTCATGTGGAAACAACATTAAAACATACATGCAATATATACATACAATTCTAATAACATTATAACTTGATTTCAAGATATAGATCATACAAAGAAGAGGGATTTGGTACTTTTATTTTAATAGATGACCACCAACTGCGTGCATACCTTCCACAAACCTCCCAGCCTTATACCACACTTCTAATCATGCTCAATAGTGGGTCACCCCCAAGCTGGGACTAAAATCCACTGGGCAAGGGATTCCTAGGCTTGGCAAGGACAACTAGAAAGTCACATAGATCAATAGGAAGTATTTTCTCCTAGGAGCCACTTATGCCCATAGCCCACAGATCCTCATTCCCCACATGCCTGTCCCACCCCAAGAGTGTACACCTTCACTATCACAAGTACATAAGTTGTCCACCTCCCTTCTATGGATTCAACAACAGGCTGGACCGAAAGTCTTAGAATATTGTGGCTGCTACGAGAATCCCTCCAAGAGAACTCACTTCCTCAACACACTCTCTCACCTAGAGATAGTTTCTCATAGGTTTAGAAATCTTCCCCTTCTATCCAACTCCTAAGTCCATCAGGTAACCACCACAACAAATATTGGGCATGGACTCTGGTAATGAAAAAACGACACACCAGTCCAGAGAAAATGTGGGTATAAAAAAAAGGCTAACGCGTGATATGGATCAGACACTACACAGTCGTGTTGTGCTTCACAGGGAAAATGGTTAGCTTCATAGCATAGGGTGTGCAAGTTTCATAATTGCAGAGGCCTACGGTGGAGGTAAAGATGGTTGCATGAATTCTCTCTCGATCTCAGTGCATGCATCAGTGGGGAGTATGGAAGACTTCTAGAGTGGCTACGATCGGGCGAGAGTGGTGAGGGAACCCCCAACGATCTAACTTTCCCACATAAAAACTACATGCACCCAGGTTGAAACATGTCTTCCTGAAGCTGCATGAGGTCCACTTAACACTCATTCCCTTTCCCTAGGAACTTAGGAAAACATAGGTTATGTCAAACCTTAGCATCTAGAAAATAATAATATAATATTATTCCTTTAGAGGTAATCCCTCTAGCTTAGCCCCTATTCATAGACACTTATACCCTTTCCTTTCCCTACCTAGTGGAGCTTAGTTCCCCATAACTCTTTATTCGTGGTTGGTATACACACAACGATGTAATTTTATTAATGATGTGAGTATTTACATATACAAAATCAGGCTCATTGGCCTTATGATTTGGGCTCTTCAGCCTAATAAACACATAATTCTTCCATCTTATAAACACTTGGCTCACCATCCTATAACATAATTTCAATTCAGGAGGGGCTCGGGCTTGGGGTGTTACAAGTAGACCCCATGAACGATACTCTCCTTCATTGTATTATTTATTGTTGACTGATTCTAGTGAACCATAATGTTATGAAGAGGTAATGCAGGCAGACACTAAAAATAAGTGGGAGCAAGGCATGAAAGAGAAAATGGATTCCCTAGTAAATAACTGGAGTTGGTATTTGGTTTAGTTTCTTGCAGGAAAAAGAGCATTTCATAATAAATGGGTTTACAAGTTGAAGGAAGAAGATGGAGGGAAAAAACAGTACAAGGCTAGACTTGTTGTAAAGGGGTTTGCACAAAAGAAAGGTATAGATTTTGATGAAATATTTTCTCCTGTTGTTAAAATGACTTCAATTAGGACTATTTTAAGTCTTATGGCAGTAGAATATTTACATCTTTCACATTTAGATGTAAAACCAACTTTTCTCCATGGTGATTTGGAGGAATAGATTTATATGCAACAACCATAGGGGTATGAGGTCAAAGGGAAGAAAAAATTGGTATGCAGGTTGAAGAAGATATTGTATGGCCTAAAACAAGATCCAAGGCAGTGGTATTTGAAGTCTAACAGGTTTATGATAGAACAAGGTTATAGTAGATGTCATTCTGATCACTGTGTTTATTTTAAAAATCTAGAAAATGGAAGCTATATTATCTTGTTATTGTATGCAGATGACATGCTTGTTGCAGGGTCTAATATACATGATATAAATGTGCTCAAGAAGAAATTAGCTAATTTATTTGCAATGAAGGATTTGGTTGCTCCAATGAAAATCCTTGGTACGATAATAACATAAGATAGGAAAAATTGCAATATGACATTGTCTTAGGGTGAGTACATAGAGAAGGATTTGGAGAGGTTTAGAATGCAGAATGAAAAATGAATTAGTACACCTTTGGCCAACCATTTAAAATTAACCAAAGAAATGTGTCCCAAGACATAAGAGGAGATATAATAAATGTCCAGGGTCCCTTATTCATCAACAGTTGGCAGCTTGATGTATGCGATGGTTTGCACAAGACCATATATTTCAAATGTAGTGGGACTTGTGAGTAGGTATATGAACAATCCAGATAAAGAACATTGGGAGGCAGTAAAGTGGATTCTCATGTATTTGAAAGGTACTCCTACTCATGCATTATGTTTTGGAGGTTCAGACATTGTTCTACAGGGATATGTTGATTCAAATATGGAAGGTGATACAGATAGCAGAAGGAGCACCACAAGGTATGTTTTTAATATAGGTGGAACACTAATAAGTTGTATTTTGAAACTACAAAAGGTTGTTTCACTTTCAACAACAGAGGCAAAGATTGTTTCTTCTACAGAGGCTAGTAAAGAGATGATTTGGTTACACAGGTTTATGGAGGAATTGGGAAAGAAGAAAGAGAATAAAAATTTGTACTGTGACAACGAGAGTGACATTCATATTGAAAATAACTCATCCTTCCATTCTAATACTAAGAATATACAACTTAGGTACCATTTCATATTATTCATCTTGGAAGATGGACAATTGAAGTTGGAAAAGATTCACACTAGCCATAATATTGTATAGATGTTAACAAAGGGAGTAACCAGTGAGAAACTGATTTCTTGCTTAGTTTCAATTGGTCTTCAAGCATCAATGTGAAGACAAGAAATTTTACAGGTCGAAGGTGGAGTATAGTCCAATAGGTACAACAACAATGGAGTTGTAATACCCCTGTTTCCCCCAGTTTGTAAATATAACTATAACTGGACAAGAGACTATGGTAGACTAAATAAGTGTGAATGTTTGATTTGATGAACCTTTGTATAAAAGGGTCAATGTATGAATTTTCTGTTGATTAATAGAAATTTTGATATGTGTTGCACAACTGATGAAAGGGGGAATTTTTCCAATATATACCATGGATGCTATGAGAGAGATAGTGAGCGAAAATAAGAATGGTTGATATGACCCTCACCAAACCAGTACTTACTGGGTGTAATTGCTCAACATTCCTCTGACCCATAAATGAATTACTAGTCAGGATGGTATTTGGAAAGCCATCCTCAAGAGTTAATTAGGAGATGGGTGTGGGTACCCATCTGTAAGAATTTCAAGACTGACCACAAATTGGGATTCATACCCACAAAACTTTGCCGAGGAAGGCAATAAAGGAGGTAATTTGGGGACATATACAGGTCCGTGAGATAGGAAAGAAGAGAAAACACTCTCCTGAGAAGAGAAAAGAAGGATACTTCGACTTTGGAGTTGATATGAAAAGATGAGCAGTAAGCTCATTTTGGCTGAAGGAAGCCATGGGAAGTGTTTGGCTACAAGATGATAAACGAGGTTGACGAGTGACTGAGGAAGTACTCGTGCATGCCTCCTTGCTTGGAGTAGAGAAAACCAATTGCTAATTTCCTATGGGAGGAGTAGAGTAACCTTCATCCTTGATTGTCATGAAGCAAAGAGAAAGAATCTCTCTCAGAGAATCATGGTCTAGCTCGGGGGTGGCCAGTGGTAAATCTGTCAGGAGTGGCTGTGCCTATGATTGGAAGGAAACATGAACTCCTTTCATCATTTTCTTCACATTTTCTAGTTCTGATAAGCATTTTCATACTCTGTGTAATATGTTGGATGCGATGATTGGATGTCTGTGTTTATGGTTAATTCTTGTATTATTTGAAAAGTTATTAGATAATCTATTTTGATTATGTAAATTTCTATATTTTCATGGATTTCAATTTATCTCAAATTTTCTGCTAGAGAGTTATGAGATGTGAATCCATAGGAGAGATGGGGTAGGATTGATTGAAACATCTAAGTCCTTCCAACCCTTTGAATTTTACCTTAGTGGGAATGTCAATTTCAAGTTTGTGGGAGAAGGGAATGTTTCCTTTATACTATCCACCCATTTGACCAAGGGCTCATGCCTAGGTCCTTAACCCATTTGATACTAAAAAGTCTTATAACTTATCCCTAATATTTCCCAAAGGACCCATGTGACCAAGGCCTAGGATCCCTCCACTAGTCTAAAAGGAGTTAGCATTTTTGGCTTTGGGACTTGTGACTCCACAATCATAAAAAATAGCCGAAGGTCAAAGTCACAAATTGAAGGGGGGCGTCGATCTGGGGATCTAGTGTAGATCCCTCTTAGCCGTTAGATCAGACTTAGAAAGGGAATCATTAAGTTCTTCAACGAAGTCCTACTTTGGGTGAATATGAGTGGTCTAACACCGAAAACTCCTGAATGTCAGAGTCATGGAGTAAATCGGGACCATTGAAAATGGAGGGAAATGTGTCCATAGATGAACGGTTATCCAAGAGTCCAGGTGTCTGGAAATATAGGGATGCGCGATTTTCCCTGTAGCTCTGCAAGCTGGAGTAAATATTGGTCATAGATGTTAGGTACACGTGGCGATAGATCCAACGTGGTCTGGAGGGAAAGCCAAAAGATACACATGGAACACCTGAATGTCGAATTGCCGAAGTGACGTGAACCATTGATCTAACCAACCACCCTTGATTAACCAACTGATCAGGAAAATGTCGTGGAGAGACACGTGGTCCTGCTCATCCAATGTCAAAGGTTGTCCATTGAACTAGGACCAGTGGATGAGTGGGTATGTGGCAAGCGATCCCGTAGTCCAGAGACTTCATAGTTCGAAGGAACATGGACAATATTGTACTAAGTGTGAAAAATGCCAAAGTCGTGAATGCCAAAATAAATCTCGGCCTTTTTTAGGAAGAGGACACATGGCGCTAGATTCGAGAGTCTGGAGAATTGGCTCTTCAGGGGATTTTCATCGAGAGGAGTCAGTAAGCTCCAAATCCTAGAGCCCTAAAGTAATGAGGACTATGGATCTATGGATCCACATGGAGAAATCCCAATCGTATGATGGGGGTTGATGTGGCTCACTAACCGCATCCTGGGTGATGTGGACCCGTAAACAAGGTTCCACTTGTCACCCAGATTTGTTTGATTCATCGACCCCTTATGACTATTAGATCATGACACATGTCACCCTCTAATGAGGACACATGTCACCCCTTGAACCTCACCGCATGTCATCTTCTGGTTCGTGCCCTCCTGACCAACATGGATGGTGATGTGTTCAGGACTCCAGGAGTCTGGATGATTTTGGGAATTTGGAAGATTGAATGTAGTATGGTGTAATAGGATATAATGAGGATATATGATCGCCTAATGTTGAAATCCAAATGACAATTTCCGATCACCGAAATGCCGAAAACGTAGAATGAAGACCGTCGACTACCAAAATGTCGAAACATAGGACGTTCAATGCTAAACACCGAACACTGAATGGATAAGGCCACGTGGCTCGATTTCACGACTTCGTGGATTGGGAAAAAAGAGTGTTCCGTGTTGAACGTTGAAGCCCCTTTTTAACCGTAGGATCTCGGCGGAGGACGTGGACCATTGATTCCCTCCATTGTTCGACGATCTAGGAATTCGACAACACCATTGGAACTCCCAAAGTCTAGGAGTCTCGAAGTGCCGAAACCTTCACTAAGAAGAGTCTTAGCTCCCATTTTTCAAACCGAGGTCACGAGGAGGACCCCGCTAGATATTTTAAGTGCATAGTGGGAGATGTAAACTTGAGAGGAATATAATAAGACGGTTCTTCTTAGTAAGGGACCGAAAATGAACCAAGGAAAAGAGAAAACTTGATGCCCCATCCCTAGAAAGGGTATTTAGGGGTTGGGTGTGTTACAAATTGGTATCAGAGCATGGAAACAACACTTAGCCTACTTGGCCCCATGCACGAGTCGCACAAAATATTATTAGCGAACTTATGGGGTAACACCCTACCTTACTCCCTTCTATAAGAAACTTTTCTGAACCTCTACTGAATAGAGGAAGAAAATCTTCTACTGTTTTTAGATGTTTTGGAAGTCTGCATTATAGTTTTCTAATGCTAACAAATAAATAACTGACTTCACCTTGCAATGATGTGTGTTGTTCATGAATTGGTAGATTAGTAACTAACAAAAAATGTTTTATTAACACTCAAGTAGTCAATGAAAAATAGGAGAAATACAATGTAAATGATGGTGACACATCAAGAGTTGGGGGATATCTTCCACAATAGTGATGAAGAATCTGATGAAAGGAGGGTGGAACAAGAAAAGTAGACTGAAATTAATACAATCCTACTGCAAAGTCTATTAGATATACAAAGGAAACTGCAACATGGTCTAGCTTCCAGTCATGTGGACATGCATCATAATAATAAAACTTCATTTCCACCTGAGATACAGAAGCTTGGTCTTGAAAATGGCCACACCAGGAGGAGAAACTCAAATAAGGCCCAACATGGAGCCAAGAGACATTCAATGGAAGATTCCTCTGGTGAGCACACTGAAAACTCTAAGGAATCTTCCAGTGGAAAAACTAGTTCCCATTCTCAAACAAGAGGAAAGAAGAGAAAAAATTCCAAGAGTTGTGACCGTGAAGAATTTAAGAAATCCAAACCACCAATATTTGATGGAGAGATTAAGAAGGGGTAAGAAGAAGAAGTTTGGCTACTCAGCTTGAAGAAGTACTTCAGATTCCATGACTACTATGAAAACTTAAAGGCTTAGATAGCCATTTTCAACCTGAGTGGGAACGCTTCCATTTGGTAGGAGGACCTTAGGAATGTGAAAGGATTCCATGAGAATAACTTATCATGGAAGAAATTTGAGAAATACTTCAAGAAGTACCTGTCAGAAAATTACTTTGATGGAAAGTGTTGGACATATTGTCATTGATGTAAACAATCGATGATGCACATGAAGCTCAGAAGGGAAATCCCATTGCAGAAACGTGATTAGGAACAAAATCCCCATAGGACAAACCAAGACCGTTGGATACACAAGCACTAGATCAAGGGCATGGATTGATTTTGGAGCGTGAAGGGAGAATTAAACTACACACTATTTCCAATCCCACAATTAGTCTAAACCATTAGATCTCATCGATTCAAAGATCGATGACTACGGTTGATCCACCAAAAATCACACAACTTCAATTGTGGAGGTTGGGTGACAGGCTAAATCACGCGCAAGTTACAGTTCCACAATCCACACCGACCTTCGATGGTCACCCATGAATAGATCTAAGGTTGGCATCAGTTCCACTACCAACGAGTAGTTTCCATTGCGGAACCCGACAATAGTTTTAAATGTCATGCTAGTTGGGATCCCTCTAAAATACAAGATCATTGGATCGAGTAAAGTGGGAGGATAGGATAAGGAAATACCAAGGCCAAAGACCCAGAGTCACGAACTCACGTCAACCGTCAGATCTGGAAAACCCCTTCACCGTTGATCTATTTAGAGCATGCCAAGGTAGTAGTGGTCAACTTTAGTGCTGACCACTTCGGTATAAAAGGGTTGAGAACATGTAAGATTACTCAAAGTTTGAAGTCCCGAAGTGGACATGAGTCATTCGATCTGAGGAACACTTCAGGAAGTATCATGATCATTGGATCAAGTTTAGTGTAAGGAAAGGGTAAGACACAAAGTTTCCCGAAGTAGATGCAATCCATCTAATCTAAGGACCATTTCAGGAAATATCCCGACCGTTGGATCAAGGAAAGTAGAAGGATAGGATAAGAAAGGAAAAAGGCCTGAGATCCCGAATACCCAAATTCCCAATAGTTGTTGGATTGAGTTAATCTTTTTTGGATTAAATGAGGACCATCGGATTTGGACAGTACATGATGGTCTTAGATAAGAATAATGGTCAACTTCAACACTGAACACTTCGACGAAAAAGGATTCAAAACATATGAGTTCACCCAAAGGCCAAAGTTTTGAATTCGCTCTTAGTCATCGATATGAGATACATCTCAGGAGTTAGGACAACTGTTAGATCGAGGATAAGAACATGTGCCACATCAAGAGATCTATATCAACAAACCACCTCATACAGGAAAGGTGGCATATTTATATAATGGCAAGTGTCAAGATGAAATCGACATTTCAGGTATGTGTAAATCAAGAATCTAAGTGACACATGGAAGCCACTTAGTCAGTGCCAAGTCACAAGTGACATCCACAACTATGTCACTCCAGGAGTATGTACTTTGGGAGTTTCACCACCAAAAAATACCCGAAGTCCTGAAGTTCTTAATTGAATGAGAACCGTTCATCGTGCAAATAAAATACAATTGTCGGATGTACTTCGACGAAATGAAATCCGGAAGATTGAAGGTCTTTGAAGGAGAAATCACTCAAAGCACCAAAGGCCGAAGTCAACGCTAACCATTGATATACTTTGGGAGCATTCTCAACCGATGATAAAGCATAGTCGAAGGATAGCATAAGTGGAGGTGTTAACTGACAACAAGTGGTCACCACCGCTTTATGACTTATCCAGTAGGTAATCACTCCCGAGGAATTGCTACTCCAGAATTCAGGAGCCACGAATAGCTGAAGTTCCGAATTAAATGAGAACCATCCATATCATTGTGACATTAAAACATGATCTTTGATTTTGATAAGTGATCAAGCACTCGCTTGGGTTAGTGCCTGGTCACCACCTACGGTCGTATGGAATAAATAAACAAAGGGCAAAAGAAGAAGAAACGCTTAAATTAATAATCCCGTGGTCCTGCGCCTATGGTCATATGTAAATGGTTTGAAGGAAGTGCCTCTACAAAATTTGATTTATGAAATATTTGCATAGACATGAAATTAATTTAAATGAAATCGATCCATACCTATGGTCGGTTAATGAAAATAATTTTCATTAAATTGAAAATACTTCTCTATAATATTTGAATAAAGAAAAACAAACGAGATTATTGTTAATGAAGAGGTGAGATGGTACAAACAAAGGGACACAATGTTTCATAGCTCACACCAGTTGGAAGAATGTATAAACGAGAAAGAGTGGTGAGAAGAAAGTGTCGCTGTAGTCCAAATCAGAAGAAGATTCCAAGAAGGAAAGATGAAGATACTTATGCAGTGTGGGTGGAAGGGAGGAGCATGGAAGGATTCATATCCTTACTAAGAAAATTGTAAAATATAAGGGAGTTGGAGATTCCTAGGGTTGGTGCCCTAAATACAATGGAGTTGGTGCTTCCTAGGGTTGGTTCCATAAATACAAGGGAGTTGGTGCTTCCTAGGGTTGGTTCCCTAAAGACAAGGGAGTTGGTGCTTCCTAGGGTTGGTACCTTGAAGAAGGGGATCTGTGTCTCCTAGAATTGGTGCTCTTAAAAAGATTGGTGTACTTCACTATTCTTTGTAAAACCTTGTAATTGATGTTAAATATATTTATATAATTGATTTTGCATACAATTCATTGTTGATTCATTGTGGTAATCAATAAAATATAAAAAGTAACTTGTAATTGTTAAAAAGGGTAATACTGATTCACCCCCCCCCCTCAGTATTCCAACAATTGGTATTAGAGTGGGTTCATTCAAAAAAATCTAACAACTAAAAGGTAGATCCTAAATATGGATCAACAAGAGGGAATGTATAACAACAAAGCACCATTGTTTAATGGAGGAGGCTATTCTCTATGTAAAATAAGAATGAAAAACTTCATGTTGGATCTTGGTTTTGATATCTGACAATTTGTTGTAGATGGTTACACTACACCAACTACTCCACCAAAAGACATTGCAGGAAAGCAAATCTGTGATGAAAACTCAAGAGAAGTTAATGGAATTCTAGGAGGGTTGACTAATTCTATATGTGTGAAGGACTAATTCTATATGTGTGAAGGTTATTCATTGTAAATCAGCTAAAGAAATCTGGGACAATTTGGAGATTGTATATGAAGGAGAGGACAAAGCCAGGGAGGCCAAACTATAGACCTATAGAACTCAGTTTGAAAATATGAAAATGAAAGAAGAAGAAAATATTGTTGAGTACCTTCATAGGGTAGATGAAGTGGTTAATTCAATTAGAGCGGCATGCGAAGAAATTACAGATAAACCTATTGTGAAAAAATTACTAAGTTCATTACCTATGAGATATGATGCAAAGATTTATTCAATTGAATATAGATCTGATCTAGACACACTCATAGTTGATCAACTTCATGGAATTTTTATAGCTTATGAAATGAGAAGAGGGAATGATAAATGAACAAAAGATGAAACAACCTTTAAAGCATCTAAGACAAATATGAGGCAGGAGAAAAAGACCAATGATAAGCTATCAGATATATCATATGTAGAAGATGCCAACTTTATAAAGAAACTTCACAAAGGATTTGGAAAATATAAAGGAAAGTTACCTTTCAAATGTTTCAACTATGGCATAATTATACACTTTTCTAACAAATGTCCCTATCCCATACAAGAGGAAAATGATGAAGAAGTTCACAACCATGAAAACCAATCCAAGAAGAAATTTTATAAGAAAAATAAAAAACTTCTACTCTAAAGAAGATATCAAGTTTTCATACATGAGTGAATATGAAGATTCAGAGCTTCTATTTATGGGAATGAAAACTCAATATGATAAGCATTCAGAAGATGAAAAAGAAGGGAACTTTGAAGAAGAAATCCTTAGTGTAATTGAAGAACTAGGAAAAACTAAAAAACAAAACAGGGTACTAAGAAGAGAGCTTCTAGAGATTAAAGAAGCTACTAAATCAAGAGAGAGGGAAGTTTCCAAAACCCTCAAGGAGTCAGAACAGACCATCAGTGATTTGAAGTCCCAACTCCTATAAGATAATAAAAATGAAGAAATCATTTTAAAACAACTTAGTGATAAAAAGAAAGCATGTGAGAAACTAGAAGCTGAGATTAAGTTGTTAAAAAGTGAACTTGGGAAATAAAAGAAGAGGTCAAACTTTGGAAATAGTTCAAATATCTTGGATGAAATTCTTAGTAACAACAAGACTAGTTTGGGATACACCCAAGACTCAACTTCTACATCACAAGGATTTGTCAAAAGACCAAGTAGTTATGCAAATGCTCTAAAGGGCTCCTTAAGAAGAGAAGATAATAAGGAAAATATGATACCATTGAACATTGTTCCATATAAACAGAAATCAACATTCCCTACTAAAGTAAAAAATGACAGGAAGAATACAATCACCATAAGGAATCCCCCCTAATAAATATATATTCAATGGATATTGTTACTCTTGCAATAATTTTGGACATAAGGTAGTACACTGCAAAGCTTATGGACAATACAATAACATAAATTTCCAAATATATAAGAACAATAGGTACAATACAGAGAAGAGAAACTATAACTCATTCACTCATTTGTAAAACTTCAATATTGAAGGTAAAAAATGCAACAACTATGATCATAAAACCAGAGAATGTAGATTACCAATGCAATCCCTAAAAATAGGAAACCCTAACAAACATAATAAGAAGTGCTAAGCCCTAATATTGGATCATTACCCTTTAATTGGGGCATATTATATTAGTAATGTTATTTTTATTTATGTTGTCTTTAGGCCATTAGTTGTAATTATACCTCCTAGTCTCCTATATATACCAAGGAGACATTTTCATTTTGAATCATCTTGTACTTGAACATTTAAGTGGGGTAAAAGGAGGTTTCCCCCTCGAAGAGGCATATTATCTGAAATTATCTCTTTTTCAAGGTGTTGAGTACTTTTCATAAGGTTTTTCTATGCTATATTGATATTTGGTTCTTAACATATGGTATCAGAGCTCAAGGTCTTGGGGTTTCGCTGCTACATTTGAGACACCTTGGAATTTTCGCTATAACGTTTTTTCTACAATGTTTCAAAAGGAACGTCTTGGAGGATATTTAGTATATGGATCAAGGTACGTTGGGTTAAAAATTCAGCTCCTGAGGCCTTATACTTTTGGAGATACATTCTATACAAGATAGGGTTCTGGAATCATCCTAAACTGAGTCATTGCAGAATTTTTGCTATAAACATTTTTATGTAATGTTTCAGACCCTAAACTCCAAAGGATATTTATATAAATTAGTAAGGTATCTGTGGTAAACATTTCAGCTTCTGGGTCATCTCAAATTTGTAGATACACCCTGTGTAAGATAGGGTATCTGACTAGTCTTATTGACTAGTCTCAAGAAGGTGTTCTAGGTAAAACAACCATAAATTCTTACTAGAGTATCCAAATTGAGTGGGAATGGTTTCATTGGATCATGGACAGTCGATAGTATTTCTGGTGCAATTTTAAGAATTTATATCAATTATTTTGTGCGGGGCATGCTATACAAGTGAGATCTCCTGGAAAGGCCAAAAATCTTCAAGTTGTGGGGAAGTTACCATAAATTCCACTTGGCACATCCAATTTTGATCAGAACTGTGGAATTGCAGAGAAGAAATATTAGAGAACTACATAAAAGAAAGTTTTATACCCAGAAGGGCCGAAACTTGGGATATACAACAGAAGAAAGATTGTCTAGCAGAACCACCTCAAAATCAAGGTTCAAAAGCGATACTTGGACAACATGCCACCCAAAAAGGGAACTTCTACAACAAATAAGCATCCAGACAATCCTACTTGGACTCTTGAAGAAGGTGAAGAAATGCGTAGGGAAATAAATGACTTACAAAAGAAGATAGTAACAAAAGATGAACTACAAGAGATGATGGAGGGTTTAAAAGGGGAGATCATGGAAGTATGGAAATATTTCGTAACAGAGAAGACACCTGAAAGTGAAAATGCATCCCATGAAATTCATGATGAGGACACAAGGAAGGTGAATCAAGAATGGAGAAACTCCAACTTTGGTTTGAATACCAACCACATTCCTAAGATTGATATGAGGAAGTTTGATGGCAAGGACCCAATCACATGGACACTTCAAATGGAGCAATTCTTTGATCTCCATAATGTGACACATACACAAAAGGTACGAATTGCTTCTTTATATTTAGAACCTAATCAATTTGTATGGTATCGATGGCTTTGTTCTCACAAATCACTCGTCACTTGGACAATTTTCATAGAAGAAATGATAGCACACTATGAGTATACAAGGAGCAATACCTTCTTTAGCCAATTGATAAATCTCAATCAAAAGGGTTCAGTTACTGAGCACATTGAGAACTTCCAAAGATTGACTATAAAGGTAACTGATATTCCAGATGATCACTTGATTGATGTATTCATAGGAACTTTAAAGGATAACATTCAACATGAGGCTCTCCTTTGGGAACCCAAATCATCAGAGAATGCATTTAAGGTGGCAAGAAATGTTGAAAGTAAAAATATGGCTATGGCTACTAGAAGGACCAATCCTAATATCTATAGACAGAACAATGCTCCTTCTTCTAAAACACCTCAACCTACAAGGTTGACACCTCAACAATTGAAGGAAAGAAAAGAAAAAGGTTTATGCTTTAATTGTGACAACAAGGACAGTAAGGGACATAAGTGTGGTGAGAAGAAATTATTCTACATAGATTGTGAAGAGGAAGAATAAGAAGAAGAAGAACCATCTCAAGATGAAAACGTAGAAGCAATTTCGTCTAAAGAGTTGAATCCCACGATATAGTGTAATGCATTGGTTGGAATTACCACTCCTCAAACCCTCAATATCGAAGGATACATCAAAAATAAAAAGGTAATAGTCCTAATTGATTCTTGCAGTACTCATAATTTCATTCACTATAAATTAACCAAAGCTCTCAATTGATTTGTATATCCAGTGCCAGAGTTTCAAGTAATGATTGCAGATGGAGGAACTATCAATTGCTCAGGAAAATGAAATAAGATCAATCTTACTATGGGGGAATATGTAATGAATAGTCCAATTATTGCTATACCCATGGGTGGTGCAGATGTTGTACTAGGAATCCAATGGTTACAATCATTAGGAACAATAGCTTTTAATTTTCAAGAAATTTTCATGGAATTTTCATTGGAAGGAAAAGAAATTGACTTAAGAGGTATCACAGGGAAACTTGGTAAGGTGATAAGCTCTAATGGCATGAAAAAATTATTGAAAAAGGGGCATCAAGGCGTTATTGCACAACTATGCTCACTATATGTTCAAACATCTAAGCCATCTATTCCTCAAGATCTCCAAAGGATCATTGATAAGCATTCCAAAGTATTTGAAGATATTCCCAAAGGTCGTCCACCCACTCGAAATCATGATCATGAAATTCACTTAATTCTCGGAAGTGTTCCTCCTAACATCAGGTCATACAGATACCCTTATGCCCAGAAGAGTGACATTGAGCACATGGTTGAAGAAATGTTAGAGGATGGAATTATTAGACCTAGCCAAAGTTCTTACTCTACACTAGTGGTAATGGTATTCAAGAAAGATAGCTCATGGCGTATGTGTTCAGATTATAGAGAGCTCAACAAGATCACTATTAAAGATA
>SNQJ01S0000436.1:464831-486927 GCA_010110895.2 Picea sitchensis
TTCATCAAATCTCTCATGATTATAATTTCTTCTTTAGATAATGAAAATGTATGAGAACTATCAATACTTGAAGCTTCCTCCATCCTTGCAAGATATCCAACTTCAACACAAAACTTGCACAAAAACCAATAGCTAAATCTCAAACTATCAATGGAAAACACATGAGCGAAACAAACTTATGCTCTGATACCACCTGATCTGAAAATAGAAGGCTGACTTGTTATGCTATGCAAGCACCCGCTACTTCATTAAAATAAACTTTATAGGACCTTGCTTCATGTGTTAAAATATGAAAAATAAACTTATGTGTTAAGTTCATGTATCTTCTTGTAGATGCTTATGTGTGAGGATATGTCCTTTTAAATGGTTAAATATGTACTTTAAACAAATATACAGCAACACAACTTGCAGCAAATAAACCATCAAACTCACAACAAGAACAAGCTAATAAAGGAGTTCACCCCCCTCCAGGCTACATCTCCTTGAGCCTCCATCAATGGACTTGGCTCTCTGGGATTAATTTGTCAAAAGTTATTTTACAAGCTACTGCTCAACTCCAATGTAAAAACAGACTATACCATTGAGATCAGAACACATAAAAACCCCAAAAATGACTAATAGAACTCTGAAAACGGATCATGGCTCATTCGGGCATGACCTCTTCTACATGTGGCCATAAGCTTCCCTGAGCTTCTCTTTGGAAAAAACACCTGTAAAATTCCTCAACAGCCTCTGAAACCCGTCCCAATGTGTTCAGAGCATATCAATTAGCCAAAAATGATTATTTAATCACAAAAAACAAACATAGGCTCACCAAACCATGTCCTCCATCAACGAGGGCTTCAAGCTCCCTGGAGCTTGCTGAAACTTCAATGGTGAAAAACTTGAAGAAGAAGTCTTCAAATGGCCTTGAAAAAAACACCAATGGATCCATCACGTCCAAAAACCCCTATCTGGGCTTTTACGACACCTCAATCGACCAAAGGATGAAGAAGTTAGGCCTTCTCCATTTTCCTCCTTCAAGATTTCTGAAACTGGCTCTACAAAATGCACCTCTGTGTGCATGAACCAGGAACATGCTCCCAAAACGTGTTAAAACCCAGCACCGGACGCAATCGTGCCAACGATGCAAACCTTAGAATGGTTAGGGTGCCTCCAACCCCTAACCGCCAAGCTCTTGGTCACAAGGTCCTCCATACGACCTCTCGCAAAAGCAAAAAGGGCTGAGTTTCCCAAGGGCGAATATAACAATGACAAGTGGAGGTTGGTTATTAAACCATTTTAAACCACAATTAAAAGCCATTTCAAATCCCCACGCGCATTTAAAATATTGGTCACATGTGGAATGGGATTACAACCGTGGGTTTTAACCAAACCGCGCGCACAAATATTATAACCGCGCATATACGGTGGTCACATACATATTACATATGAACAATGGTCATATCAATTCGTGTGAACAACCGTTGCTATATTATATGGTCATATGAGTTTAATCAAAACCATGGGTCGGGGCTTAAGCCCCGGCCCGACCCTTTCCGTGCCAATGTAAACAATACGAATATAAATATATTCAAATCCATATACCTATCAAGTGACAAGGTATGACCCATTGGCCGGGCGGTCGTGCGAAGGCATTAGGTGTTGGGGAGGTCCGAGGGTCTAACCCCATGGACTCCCATATATTTGATATACAACCACATAACCAATTAATGAGGGGGACACGTGGCGCCCATGGATTGGGCCACGTGTCCTCATATTACTTGCCATCAACCGGACACGTGTCACCACCCAATTCGCCAGCAACCAACCAATAACCAACTGCCACTTCATCACCACGCATGCTGCTGATGTCATCCGACACGTAGGATGCTGACGTCATCCTTACCATGTGTCACCCTTCCAGTGGTGACACGTTTCACCTCCGAATTGGTCCAACCGTACGCCCAAAAAGCCAAAACTGCCTGACATGTGTCATCACCTGGAGCCGCCACATGTCCTGTACGGACCTGCCACGTATGCTATACGGACTTGCCACATGTCATTTACGGACTGTACGGACAGGTACAATCAACATCTAAATTTTTTTCCCTTTTTGGCTTAGCGAACAGATCGCGATATCTTCTCCATACAGACTCCGTTTGAGAAAGTAAATATACTGTCGGAATCAGGAAGACGAGATGGACGCAATGGCACAGTTTTTGTCTCATTCCGAGCACTTTGAAAATTGAGCAAAATTTGATCCCCAAAGGTGTGATCAAAATCTGGATCACCCCTCGACAATCTAGGATTGTTGGAATGAGTAAAGTAGAAGGATAGGATAAAAAAATACCAAGGTCAAAGCCCCGGAGTCACAAAATCCTGTCAACCTTCAGATTTGGAAAACCCTTTGACCGTTGATCTATTCAGAGCGTGCCAAGGTAGGAGTGGTCAACTTCGACACTGACCACTTTGACATAAAAGGGTTGAGAACAAGTAATATTACTTGAAGGTCGAAATACCAAAGTGGACATGAGTCGTCTGATATGAGGAACACTTCGTGAATTATCCTGGCCATTGGATCAAGTTTAGTGGAAGGACAGGGTAATACACAAAGTGTCCCAAAGTAGATACAAGCCATATGATCTAAGTAACACTTCGGAAAATATCCCGACCGTAGGATCAAGGAAAGTAGAAGGATAGGATAAGCAAGGCAAAAGGCCTGAGATCTTGAATACCCAAATTCCCGATAGCCATTTGATTGAGTTAATCTTTTTCAGGTTAAATGAGAACCATCAGATTTGGATTATATGTGATGGTTGTTGGATCAAAATAATGGTCAACTTCAGTGTTTACCACTTCGGTGAAAAAGGATTCAGAACATATGAGTTCACCCGAAGGCTGAAGTTTCGAAGTCTCTCTCAGCTATCGATCTAAGATACATTTTGGGAGTTAGGACAAGCATTAGATCCAGGAGAAGAACATGTGCCACATCAGGAGATCTATGTCAGCATACCACATCAACAAGGACATGTGGCACAATCAAAAAATGACAAGTGTTAATATGAAATCAAAATTTTAGGTATGTGTAAATCACGAATCTAAGTGACATGTGGTAGCTACTGAGCCAATGCCAAGTCACAAGTGACAGTCGCAACTACGTCACTCCAGGAGTATGTAATTCATGATTTTTACCACCAACAAATACCCTAAGTCCCGAAGTTCCAAAATGAACGAGAACCATTCATCGTGCAAATAAAATCCAACCGTCTGATTTGTTTTGGCGAAATGAACTCCGAAATATTGAAGGACTGTGAAGGGGAAATCACCTGAAGCGCTGAAGGATGAAGTAAATGCTAACTATTGATATACTTTGGGAGCATTCTCAACTGATGATCAAGCATAGTGAAAATATAGCTTAAGTGGAGTTGTTAACCGATAGCAAGCGATCACCATCACTTTATGACTTATCCAATAGGTAATCACTCCAGAGGAATTGCTACTCTAGAATTCAGAAGCCACGAATAGCCGAAGTTCCAAAGTAAATGAGAATCGTCCATCTCATCGTGACATTAAAACATGATCATTGATTTTGATACGTGATCAATAACTCACTTGGGTTAGCACCTGGTCACCACATGAGATTGTATGGAATAAAGAAACGAAGGGTGAAACAAGAGCCAACACTCAAATTAATAATCTTGTGGTCCTGCGCTTATGGTCATATGTAAATGGCTTGAAGGAAGCGCCTGTACAGAATTTGATTTCTGCAATATTTGTAGAGACATGAAATTAAGTTAAATGAAATCGATCCATACATGTGATCGATTAATGAAAAGAATTTTCATTAAATTGAAAAGACTTATCGATAATATTTGAATAAAGAAAAACAAACGCGATTATTGTTAATGAAGAGGTGCGATGGTCCAAACAAAGGGAAATAATGTTTCATAGCTCACACCAGTTGGAAGATTATATAAATGAGAAATAGTGGTGAGAAGAAAGTGTCTTTGCAGTCTAGATCAGAAGATCAAAAGAAGAAGCAGATTCCAAGAAGGAAAGTTGAATATACTTATTCAGTGAGGGTGGAAGGGAGGAGCATGGAAGGATTCATATCCTTACTAAGAAAATTGTAAAAGATAAGGGATTTGGAGCTTCCTAGGGCTGGTGCCCTTAATACAAGGGAGTTGGTGCTTCCTAGGGTTGGTTCCCTTAATACAAGGGAGTTGGTGATTCCTAGGTTTGGTGCCCTAAAGATGAGGGAGTTGGTGCTTCCTAGGGTTGGTGCCCTGAAGAAGGGGATCTGTGTCTCCTATAGTTGGTGCTCTAAAGAGGATTGGTTCCCTTAACTATTCTTTATAAAACCTTGTAATTGATGTTAAATATATTTATATAATTTGTTTTTCATACAATTCATTGTGGTAATCAATAAAATATAAAAAGTAACTGGTAATTGTTAAAAAGGGTAATACTAATTCACCCCCCCCCCTCTCAGTATTCCAACTGAAAGACCAAAGAGTTCTATGAACTCAAGCTAGGACAACTCACCATAGATTAGTATAACAACAAATTTATCGAGCTGAAGAGGTATGTGCCCTATATAAAGGATGAAAAGGTAAAGATGAAATGATTTATTAATGGCTTACCTCAGTCCTACCAGGACAAAATTGAGTTTTATGACCAAATACCTTAGAAGATACTATGCGAAAAGAAAGGTATTTCTATAAGCAATTCAAGATCAAGACATAACCCCATGAAGACTGGAATAAGAGAAATAATTCGGGATTCAAGAAGAAGGGGTTTAAAACCTCGAGATTTAAGAACCCTGGTAAGAGCTCTAGGATGAGCCTTCCTGCCAGAAGTGTGTATCAACAAAATTTTCCATCCCAGAGTGGAAATAAACCATTCAGAGTAGCTCAAAGTAAGACTGATAACACGAAGAGAGAACCCTTGAAATGTTGGGATTGTGGAGAGGAACAACTACTGAGGGATTGTCCACATACGGAACATAAAAATGGGAGGGTCTACAACATCCAAGAGGCTACCACAATCATTGATGTGGCTTGGAGCTTGCCACAAATTTATGCAGCCTTGGATAATAGACAAGCTGACCACCGAGCTTCAGTGGTGGAGATGGAAGGTACGATTTCCAATTACCATCTTGTTTCCATTTTAATTTACCCTGGTTCTAATTTGAGTTATGTTTCCCTCAAACTATTGAGAAATGTAAATTGCAACAAGTTAAACATGTTAAATCATGGCTAGTACAACTATCCACTGGAACCAAAAGAAAAGTAACAAAGGTCATACCAGCATGCCAATTTGTTATAAGTGGGTTTCCCACCCAAGTGAACCTAAACATACTTCTGCTAGGATCTTATGACCTACTGATTGTCATGGGTTGGTTGGCTTCCTACAAAACTAATTTGGACTATTACAGTAAAACGTTGGAGTGTGAAAATGAAGAAGGAAGAAGGGTAACCATACAAGGGATTCAAAGGCCCATCTCAATGAGACAAATATCAACCATCCAAGTGAAGAAGTATTGAAGAAAGGGATGTCCCTTGTATGGAATACAAGTACTAAACTCTATTGAGAATGGCAAACCCAGCCTAGAGAACCATCCCATATTGAGAGAATATAAATATGTATTCCCAGAAGAGGTTCCAGGTCTACCTTCAAGAAGGGATATTGATTTTTCAATAGAACTTGTACTAGAAGTGGTGAAAATGTCTAGAACACCCTATAAGATGAGTACACCATAGCTAGTTGATATCGAACTACAAATGAAGGAGATGTGGGACAAAGGACATTCAGCCTAGTGTGTCTCCTTGGGGAGCACCAACCTTGTTTTTGAAAAATAAAGATGGCACACTCAGATTGTGCATACATTATAGACAACTCAATAAGATGACCATCAATAATAAGTATCCCTTGCTAATGATCGATGAGTTTTTTGACCAATTAAGGGGTGCTACCATATTCTCCAAGATTCAATTGAGGTTTGGAAACCATTATGTTTGAATTAAATATGAATACATCCACAAGACAACCTTTAGGAAAAGATATGGTCACTATGAATTTGTGGTGGTGCCATTTGGGCTTACCAATGCACAAACCACTTTTATGTACTTAATGAATAACATATTAAAAACATTATTGGATAGGTTTGTGTTAGTTTTCATTGATTATATCCTAATATATTCCAAGAATAGGGAAGAGCATGAATAAAATCTCATGCTAGTACTCCAAGCGATAAGAGAACATCAGCTCTATGCTAAGCTTAGTACATGTGAATTTTTCCATAAACAAGTCCATTACTTAGGTCATGCTATTTTTGAGGAAGGAGTGGTAGTTGATCCTGAAAAGATTAAATCCATCATGGATTGGTCTACCCCAAAGGATGTATCTGATATCATATCCTTTATGATCCTGGCAGGATACTATAGGAGATTCTGGTTGCCGAATCACCTCCCTTCAGAAAAAGGGGGTTAAATTCATTTGGACATCAGAATGTGAGGAAATATTTCAAGAGCTAGAATACCTTCTAACCAATGTTCCTACACTGAAGATTGCAGACCCAAACAAGGACTTGCTTGTGTGTACAAATTCCTACAAGGAAGGTCTCAGAGGAGTCCTTATGCAAGAAGGACATGTGATTTTCTATGAATACCAAAAATTGAATGAGCATGAAGTCAATTATGTGACCCATGATATGGAATTGGCTGCCATAATGCATGCTTTAAAAATGTGGAGGAACTACCGTTTAGGTAGAATATTTGTACTTATGACAGACCATAGTGGGTTGAGGTATTTGTTTGACCAACCAAAACTCAATGTGAGACAAGATAGGTGGATGAATCTCCTTAGTGAGTTTGATTTTGAAATAAAACATATCAAAGAAATTATAATAGGGTGGTTGATTCCATTAGTAGAATTATGTAAGTGGTTCACTTGACAGATGTAAGCACCAATGAATCAAACATCCAAGAAAGGGTCCAAACTGTTGGTGTGGAATTGATTAGATTAGGGTCCTTCTCAGGTTACTAACAAAAGGAACCGAGAAGTGTTGAGCACTGGAATTTTCATCTCCTCCAAAGAGAAGAAGTCTCACTTGAAATGAAACCAAGACATAAAGATAGAGAAGGACAAGGAGAGTACTTAGGTGGGTTTCCAAAACCTTCAAGATTCACCATGATCTTGCGCAAGATAGGCTAACCACATAGCATATATGACCTCATTCATCCTAGAGATAAAGATACTCAAGTTGCAGAATCATGTGTAAATAGAGACATCATATTGATTTAATAAAGAATAAAGAAGTATTGTAAAGAGACAATTCATAAGCATAAACACAAAATGACACAATAATTTCAAAATTTAGGTCCTTCCACATATATTATCAGAAGAGTTGCTCGGGTACAATATCAAAGATACAAATCAAGACTCTGTTACAAGATTCTGACTCTGGATTCATGTCATAGAGTTGTATCTACCCTTCTTCCCAAAATTGTATACAAATTACATTCAGAGAACCCTTTCTCTGTCTGCATGCTCTATACCATCTATGAAAAACATCTAGAGAAAAGCAACTACACCCAACCATACCCAACAATAAAAACAAAAACCCAACCCTTTTACAATAATATTCATCTCATATATAGGATGAGTGGATTCTTCTAGATTTGGGCTCCACATGATTTCTTGTTCTTGTTTTGTTATAACTGCTTTTGCCTTGCTGGTGTTGCGTTGTCCCTTTTCGCAACCAATTTCTGTTTCTTTACTTGCTCCACTATCCAGCTCTTTTGTATCTTGCCCAAATCATGTTTGACCAAAATTGAGACTGTAGTCCTCCTTGCGCAACTCCAAACCAAAAACGAAGGGCCCAATAGGCTCCGACCACAATCCTTGACTTGCCCTCGAGTCAAGTACTTGGATCTTTCACAACTTCTAGAAGTGCATGTTTCTTTCCTTTTCCCTCCTTCTCTGTTTTTATTTCATATTCTTCTTTCTCTTTCTCCTTATGTGCCTCTTCAAATGAAGGGACCAACTTTGGGACCAAGTCTAATGCCTGCTTCCTGGCTTCCTAAAAAATCCCAATTTTATCCTGCCACTTCCTGGCAAGGAGTGAGGCTTTGATGACGAACTTCTGAGTCACATATGTGATATATCCTTTAGGCTTGGATGAGACCAGAAAGTTCCATTCAGAGTCGGTTGTAGCATATACCTGATGCGTTTGCATATACACTTTCTGAACAAAAGGTCAAAATTCATGCAACTCTTTCTTGGCTATAGATTTCACTTCAAACAGAGCATTCAACTCATTGTATGCTTGCTGGAATTGATATGATTTCTCTTGTGTCTCCAACGGATCCATGGTGATCACAACTTATTCGTTGAGAAACTAGATTCTTGTGCACACCTACTCCAGAGTTTGGTTACACCATTCCATAATTCCCATCTAGTTGCTGACTTCATGAAATATTCTTGTACATTCGGCTATGCGCTTGTGTAGTGCTGCTCGAGCGTTGTTACCTTCTAACACTACTTTCTCCATATGTTCCTGCAACTTCTGAGGTTGTTGTTCTGCTTCCTGCTAGATTTCCCACAACTTTACTTCTAGATTCTCTGTGTGAATGGCCAACTATGACCATGGTCCTTGGAGTAGCTTGATTTGATGCTTAGGTTCTCCTACGGCAATGGATTCTAGTAGTTGTGGTGCTACCTTCATTATTTCTGGCCAGGCTTCAACAGGCCTCTCCTGGACTCTTTCCAGTTTTTTCTCCATCTGGATCTTGGCATATTTTTCCTATGTTTTGCATGCTTGAGAAAGGAGTACTTCATCCCTTGTGAACTCTACATTCCTTTCGGCCTGCTGGAGCCTCTACTCCAGTTGATCAGTTGAGGCTCTGATCATTCTGACTAGTTGCGTTGTTGTCCACTATCCAAGGTTAGCGGAAGAAGGGGTGACTTCCATGGGTAATCATACCTTCAGTGGAAGGCCACTAGCTGTTGAATGCTTGGAAGGTGTCTCCACCTCCTCTTCTCCTATAGAAGGTCCTGGCGCAAGCCTCAACCTCAATGTCGATGGAAGGAACGTTAGTACCTCTGTTCTATCTAGGCAGAGTTGCAACAACTCTACACACTATTGTGGGTTTTGGATGACAAGCTCCATTTTCTCCTGTACTGATGTTTTACTCTGACCTGATGTTGTATTAGGTTCCTTCTGAACCTCTTGTATCTCTACTTCTTTGTGGGCCTCAGCTTTTGGGGTTGCACATTTTCTGATAGCACCCTAAACCTTGGTCATTGGGGAAGTGCGCTGAGAACTTAGGACTTGTGGCTTCAGTCCTGCTTTCATCTCCGTTGAAGATGGAGTGTCCTAAATTAGTAAAAAGGGTATGATCTACTGGTCCTAGGCTTCAAGTTTTGGCCTAGTGAGTTGTAGCCTCTATTATGATATTTGTAGGTTTGTACCAGTGATTTCTGGTCTCTTCTTGGGTATCTCTGGGTTTGGAGCAGTGATGTTTGGTTGCTGCTTGGGTATCTCTAGAGGATCCAACTGCATGGGTTCTGGGTCGATGGTTTGGGATGGAATGGAGGTTTCTTGAGGTGGAGACTAGGGTTTTTGTGGCGATGGAGGTTGTGCAATGATGATGGTGTTGGATGGAATGGTGTCAGGCTTCGGGTTGTACTGGATATCTATAATATGGGTTGCTTGAGCCATTGAGCGAGTGCGAGGAACGATGGATGAAATGGGTTGGGGGTTCAGAACCTTGCTTGGGGAGATCCCCTTCCTTGGTTTCTTAGCCATTGTCTTTGTGATAAATGCAACATTGAGAATTTATTTGACATCCTTACATGTTAGCATAGCTTTCTCTAGAAGTTGTGGGAACATGGGTAATGTTCTCTTATTGCGCTCTAGTGGATGAGTCTCTTCCTCCTCGTTAGATTCCGTCTATATAGGGGATTATTTCTTCTGTACCTCTGGGCCCAAGCTCAGTCCTACCCCTACTTCTTGACCCCTCTTCTTCAGTAGATCCACAGGAAGAAGTTGATGCATCCCCGACTTGCATAGGTTGATTTTTACTGCAGGCCATGACATAACCTCCTTGTTGAAGGCCTCCTCATATAAGTAGAATGACAACATGCGTGAGTGGAATTCCTCTTAGTTGGCATACCTTGGACATATAAATGTATGGGGGTGGTTCATGCTGAATGCAATGTTCCACATGTTGCAGTTAAGAAATTCCTATAGAATGCACAACCTTTGAGTTGCGTCCAACAACATGTTGTATTATTTGGAGAACGCGGTGTTGTTGAAGGCGATGTTCTTCGAGTCCAACGTTGAGTGCCAAGGCTCGAACATCTTTTCCAACACCCCTTATCTGTTGGCGACAGTGGTATTCCTGTGGGTGGCATCCATTTCAACATTACAAATGCGACCAACAAGTAGTCATAGGTGAAAGTGACACCCTTATCTTGTGCTTCCTCGCAAGCCACCAGGAGTTCCTCCAGTAAATAACTGTACCAGTTAAATAAAGTGCCATTGGCGCAAAAATATACCACTGATAGGGAATTTGGTGTACACTCTCCTTTGTAATAGGACCTCATGAACTTTCCATCACTTACATAACAACCGGTCTTGACCGTCTTGGGTAGAATGGGGTCGATCTTGGCTATGTGCCTGCCGCCCCCTCTACATATGAAATCGCTCATATAGACTCGGCTCCCCTGTTTTATTTCCATGCTTTCTGGGACCCTAGAAACCTTTGGACACATCCTCACCTTTGATGGATAGTACCGTAAGATGGTGGATGTCTTCTTCATGAATTGGATATCTCCTATCCAACCATAAGGTTATGTCATGCACCCTACTAATGAGAAACTTGGTACACCTTGCAACTTCTCCAGTGGTGTCGAAAATGAGCAAATACTGGAGGTTCATAATTGTAGATTTAAACAGGTTGATGAACTCTAAATTTGGCATGAACTGCATGCCTCCCAACTCATCCGAAGTGACACTCTAGAAGAAATCAATGTTCATCTGCGGGAACAGAACCTAGTATGTCAGGTCAAGGTCGAGGAGATCGAATTTCTCTACCTTTCCTTTGATATCACCCACTATCTCGACCCGGGGGTCACAGGGCTTGTCTGGTAATGCATCCTTCGAAACAACACTTCTTCTCCATGTAGCTCTCAGCATGGTGAGTTTGAACTATCAACAAATTCAACAGGATAAATGAGGATTGGGGATCATGACTGAGGGCCGAGGGAATTGCACATGATTGATCATAATTCAAAATTTGTAAATCGCTAAGTTCTCTCTGGGAAACAATGCGTTCTATACTAGGTTATCAGAGCCTTATACTCAGGCTTAGCTAACAAGTTCTGTAATAACTGCTAAGGCTATTCATCATTACCCTATAGACACAACTTGGATCTGAGTTGTCTGATGAGACTGGTTAGCGGGGTAAATCTATTGGGTGATCTTGTCATTTATTGTGAAAGTTGGTCAGGGATGTGGCCGACGTTATACCTTACCATTTACTGGGTGAGAATATTGGTGCGAAGACCGATGTCATATTCACGTATCATGATTTTATGGTTTAATATAATTTGGACGGGTTACTGTAGCAGTAATAAAGGCTATGACTTGACTGGGTAAATGTGGCACATGAACTAGGATTGCTTTTGGATTCACTCTTCCTCCGACCCTAAAGGGGTCTCCATCATATTTAATGAATGTCATTAATAGGTTCATGATTCTTCCGATCCTACATTGCTAAGTAAGTCGTTATGCATCAAAACAACACTTAGACAAAAAAAATGAACTACATGTCGTTTTGCAACAATGCACCCTTCGAATTTATTAATTGAATTGACATAAATTGCAAAAAAACTCAAACCTAACTACTATACATGCTCCTTTGGACTAGAGAAACAATCCTTCAGCTCAGTTCTGAGACATATAAGGTTTTAGGCAAGCTCCATTCACCCATCCTAGCCAAAGTATACCATCCAGTTGCATGAGTTTTACTACTCCAGAAGGTCGGATATCTGCAACTATAAATTGTCCCAACCAATGCATGCACAACTTGTCTGGATGTTTCTGGTATTGACTGTCATAAAGTAGAACCTTATCTCCTTGCACAAATTCTTTAGTCTTAATGTGTCTGTCATGTCAAGATTTATGCCTTGATTTCTCAACTGACTGATGAAACTATGCTAAAAACCTGGTCTCTTCAAGTTCCTGTAATTCCATAAGCCTTTGCACAACTGATTCATCCTCTGACATGTGTGTAATATGTGGAATATATAGACTCGGAGTAATGAATTCTGCAGGTACCAAAACCTCTTTCCCATAAACTAGATGAAATGGAGTATACTTCTGGAGTTTCTTTGTGGTTGTGCGGTAATCCCATAATATTGTTGGGACTCTATCATCCCAATCCTCCCTGTTTGCGCAACAAACTTTTGTTAATCCTCTCTTCAAGATCTTTTTAAATGCTTCTATTGTTCCATTGGCTTGCATATGGTAGTTTCTACTTTTATGATGTTGGATCAAGAACTCTGCTATAAGATTTTCTATTGTACTACTGATAAAATGACCACCCTGATCACTGGTAAGACTCCTAGGACATCCAAACCGAGTGATAATGTTTTCAAAAATGAACCTAGAAGCAATATCAGTTGAACAATTGTATAAAAATGTTGTTTCATCCCAATGTGTAAGGTAATAAGTTGCAGTAACAATATACTTGGCCTTTGAATGCTTAGCTATGGGGTTGATCGGCCCAATAAAGTCAACTACCCATTTCTCAAATGCTTGTAGAGCTCGAACTAGCTGTAGAGGTAATTCATCTTGTCATGATGGCTTGCCCACTCTTTGACAGACGTCGCAAGATCTAGCATATGCCTTTGCATCCTTTAAGAGGGTGGCCCACCATAGTATATCTTGGAGGACCTTCTATGTAGTGGCCTTTCCTCCAACATGGCCTCCCTCAACTCCATTGTGGCACTCCCATAGTATGTCTTTCCTTTTGTGATCTAAAACACATCTCCTGAGGATACTATCTAGGCCTAACTTATACAATTTCCCTGTAATCAATTGATAGTCTACTTCTCTAACCACCATATGATGTTTCTGAGTTGCAAAGTATGTTTTTAGGTAGTCTCCTGTACTTAGGAAGACTTCTATGTCTGCCAGGTATTCTGGTATGGCCTCAACCCAGAACATGTATGAATCTGGGAGCTGATATTCGACTTCTACGCCACTTTCTCCTGACTCTAATATAGACAAGTGATCAGGCCGAACGTTTCATCTTCCAGGTTTAATGATCACCTCAAAGGAAAATTCATGAAACAATAACAACCATCGACAAATTCTTCCTTCTAAAACAGGTTTGATAACTAGATATTTTAACGCAGAATGATTAGTAAAGAACTTAAAATGAAAGCCTAAAAAATAATGTCTAAACTTTTGTAGGGCATAAATCATAGCTAAACCCTCCCTTTCTGTGGTTGTATAGTTTCATTCATCTTGCGACAACTTCCTGCTAGCAGAGTAGATAGGATGATCCATGGCTCCATCTCCTGGTTGCACTAAGATGGCTCCCAGGGAAATACCTGATGTGTCTACATGGACATGATATTCATTTTCCCAATTTGGAAATATCAGAATAGGTGTTGTGCTGAGAATTTCCTTTAGAATGTCGAATGCTTTATCACACTCTAGTGTCCACTGGAACATTTCTGACTTCTTTAGTAGATTTTTCAGAGGTGCAGTAATGTTTGCATACCTTCTGATAAACCTGCGATAGTACCCTATGTGCCCTAGCGTAGAGACAAACTACTTAGCACTTGTAGGTGGAGAAATGTTCACAATAACCACAACTTTGGCTGGGTCTACCAGTACTCCTTCTAGGCAGACTATGTGGCCTAACAAATTTCCATGTGGCACACAAAAGATACACTTTCTAAAGTTCAACGATATCTGCAATTCTCTACATATATCAAACATCGGACATAGAAGTGCTACATGTTCCTTGAGTAGATTGTATACCATCCAATCATCCATATAAACTTCTTTAAACTTGTGAATAAATTCTCGGAAAGTTGCTATTGCAATTTGGGAAAAAATCACAGGGGTGTTCTTTAGGCCGAATGGCATTACATTGTATGCAAATGACCCCCATTCTATTATGAATGTGGTCTTATTTTTGTCTTATTCAACAATCCTTACTTGGTGATACCCTGAAAATCCATCTGTAAATGAGAAAGATTATTTCCCCACAACCTGTTCTAGCACCTCATCAGTAAAAGGTGTTGGGAAAGGGTCATTCACATAGGTAGAGTTAATAATTTTGTAGTATACACACACCCTAATGTCCTCTATTCCTTTCTTGCTCTGGATGACTATTGGGCTAACCCATTCTACTTCTTCCCTTTCAAAAATAAGTCCATCTTTCAACATCTTGTATATTTCCCTCTTAACCTTGTCTTTTACTCTGGGGTTAAGGTGATATGGTCTATGCCTTATAGGATTTGATCTTGGTTTTAGTTCAATTTTCATCTCTCCCATAGCTCCTTTAATCCCTTTTATCTCTGAAAATGTCTTTGGGAATGAGTCCTCATACTCCTGCAACAAGCTATGTATTTCTTGACTAGTTTTCTCATCCTAGTAATCTCCTACCATAGCTATGTTAGGTTGCTCTGTAGTTCCTGTATTGAATTTGTGCAACTTCAATGGATAATTATAAGAACCATCAGTTTGACTGGGTATGATGTTCTGGATTTCTCCGCTTCCTTCTGTTTCCTTAATGGCCAAGTTTCCTAATTCTTCTAAATCACCTGGACTTTCCAAATCCTTCTCAATATTATAGCATTCTATAGGTCTCTTGTCCAAGTCTAGGTGAAGGTTAGACTAAAGTTATTGGCTATTCTTTGCACATACCACTAGGTCTGATTTTTCGTTCACCATTATATGTAAAAAGGAATTCTTTAATTCTTTGCAGGACTACTTTAAGCGCAGGGTAATTACTTGTAAATGATAAGTTTTTGCAAAATTGATTTGCCAACGTTTTCTAGTCATTGGTCTATCTTCTGGTTTCTTCATGCATGTACCAAGATTTTGGAATCGGACCTAGAGAATGGGGAAATACTTGAACCCACAAGTGATATGGTATTTCTGCACCTTGCCACTGTCTCACACATTGTTCAATATGTACTTTAGGATCCGAATGTTGATTAACAATTGCACAACTTAGAAATCCATTTGCATCTCTAATTCCAAATGCTCCTTATATTGAAATCTATATAGGATAGCTTGCTTCACCTCTTCCCAACTCTTAATCAAGGCTTTGTGACTAGTCCACAATCTAGCAGGGGTGTCCTGGAGGGATAAGTCCAAAACTGATATCCTTTGATCCTCCTCTATATTTCTTCCATGCTAACCAAAAATTTGTCAAGTTTTGAGGTACCATCGTATCTCGGGTGTTTTCTGATATCGGTTCCAACTCATCTAGTTTCTCTGATAGTTGTGCATATTCTTGAAAATATTTCATATGAACCTTGTTTCCAACTGTCAAATTCCATTTCTGAATATTCATCTGCTGATTTTATGCCCCTCCAAATTATTTATCCATCAACAATAGGATTTAGGTAATCTTATCTCATCCCTAATGTTACAACATACAACTGATCCAAGTCTTCTCCCTCCATATTGTTGTCTGTTGGCTTCGTGTATCGAGGGCCTACATATAGATCCAAGGGTTGAACTACTTTTATTCTATCTACCTCAAATGTCATAGCGTCTTTCTTTACGTCAATCACCGCATAGTTGTCGTAATCCTAATCAATACCAAGTAGTGAAGGATAAGGGTCCTTATCCCCCATGATTTCGATCACCTCAAAATCATCTACAATCTTGAGTCCCACAACATCTATTTCCCCATTCTCTAGTCTTCCTATTGGAAAAATACAGTATTGATTGGCCATTCTTAGCTGGATTGGGAAATATGTCAAATGGGGTTTTCCTAGAGATTCCCAAGTCTTTTTAGGCAATATGTTTACATCAGATCCTAGATATAACATAACACCCTTAATATCAAACTCATATAGATGGGTTGCTAATATAAACTCTTTTGTAGTTCGTACTTTCCTTCTCTTCACCCTCTAAGTATTCTTCTTAGGAATATTAGTCCTTATTCTCGTTTTTGGAGATTCTTCATTGCCTAGAACTAGGTACAGTGCATTGTGAAACTTTTTTGTCAACTGGTCATTCTCAAGAATATCATAAAATAACTGAAGCCAAAGGTCAACTACATTTTGTAACTGCTCAGGTTGTCTCATTGAGACTACATGGTTTCTGGGACTTGTGCAATCCTAGGGTAAATGATAGGATGAAGTGATTTTTCTTGCATCTCAGAGCTATGGATATTCTGAAATATTTCTATGGCATTTTTAAAGAATAGCTTATGTTTTAGAGGATCATACCTGTCCTCTTTAGGTAGTGCTTTCTGGATCCGAGGTAAATTGTCATCATCTGCACTAGTCTTTGCTCCTCCTTGAGTAACGATGTTAAGGTTGGGAATTTTTCCCCTAATAACTCTCTTTATCTCTGAACTGATGAGATTAGTTCCTCATTGATGTACCCGATCTTCCCAATTTGCAATTAGTTCTGGGCAATGTTTAGTTGTGTGCCCATTGGTTCTGAAGTGAGAGAACTATGGATGCCTCAGATGAGGACAATATCTCTCCATGTGGCCTTGATCATCATAGTTGTAGCATATACTTGTTCATATTCCCCTGGTCCTTCCTCCTATGAAGTCTCCTCCATATGCACCTCCTCAACCTCTTCCTCATACCTAACAAATTTCATTCACCCTAAATGATGTTCGATCTAGTCTGTCCACAAGTGCATCCAATTCTCTACACTTTTGGTAGCATGTGTGGTAGATGTGCAAAAATCACAGTGCACAGTTTTTGGTAGTGTTGAATACTTCTAAATAATGGGGCACTGTCTTGGCCCATGCCCATGTATTTGGAAAATATTGCAATACTCAACTGATGGTCCTGCTTGATTACCTGTAAAATCATGAAAAGGGGTTGGGGTATGGAATGGTAAATTCACAGATACTTGTGCAACTCCCCCCGTGGGTCATGGTGAGGGTCCCATAGGATTATGAGGAGATCCCATTCCCCTCATCCTTGGACATTTTTTCACCATATGTCCTTCTATGTAGCATCCAGTACACTAGACTTGCAATCATCCTGATCTGGGTATCGTCAATCCTTGAATATTCTCTATAAGCGTTGATATTTTCCCTTGTAGTTGTGCCAAATTTGCAACTGTGGTGGGTCTGGTCACTCTCAGGCTCCCAGGATATCTTTCCATGGATTCAATATTCATTGATTGTTCCAAGGCATATGTCAAGGTGGCTATCTGTTGTTGCGTTAACAAAATCCATGTCAGAGGTAACAATCCGTGGATATACAATTCTCTTTGATGTTCATCATGGATCAGATGCGCTAACCTCCCTATAGAATCTTTAAACTTATGGCTATATTCCCAGGCCAATTCACCTTCCCTTTGCTAAATTTCGCGCAACTCAGATAGAGCTTGTTGTTTTGACTAAGGTAGCTTAAAATCCAATATGAAATTTTTTCGTACCTGGTCAAGTGTGAACGCTTGACCTTGCACTCCTGATACTCCTAGCTTAATGGAATTCATGTACCATTTGAGAGCATGGCCTCTCAAAGTAGTCTGAAACTCAACCAATTTATTCGCATCCAGAGTCCCTCTGGACCTCTAGATTGCTTCACATAAGAACCAATGTTGCTCAACATATTCATCTCCCTTACCCCATAATTCTGGGTATCGAGCAATCAAACCTCCTGCATTACCAACCATTGCTGATCTTACTGCTCCTACCAAAATAAAACCTAATGATCCCGCTTGCGATCTACCAGGGTATCTCAATATCCTCCCAGTATTCGTGCTTCTCGGTTGTCACTGCTTAACTGACTGTAATGGAACATGAATAACATAATAAGGTAGTATAGAATTTACCACTTGTATATAAGAAACTTGGGGTATGGGTGATTCAGGGCTGGTGCAACTGGATTTGGGGAAGGTTTCTTTGATCTGGGGGTCTCGTTCTCATCCTCTGGAGAGATCTCTTCAGCTGGATTCCCTATCTTTCCTGGGATTGGGGATGAATCTTCTCTTTCTTCTTCAATATCCATGCCAACATCCTTTTCCCATTCTTCTACACCTTCTCCTTATTTTCCACCCTCTTGGGGACTTCTTTCTCTCTGCGCTTCTCTCTCATTTAATCTTTGACTAGCTAGTCTTTCCTGTATTCTCATCTTTCACAACTCTTCCATATGTCCTTCCTCAACTTCTCCTGGTCCGACTTCTTTCCGCAAATTCTCGGACTATTTCACTGCTTTCTTTATCTTACCATGCCACCACTTCTCAACTATGGCGCCTCTTTTCAAGGCTTGCTCATCTCTTGATTCCATTTCTTGTTGCTCCCCAATTTTTCAATGAACCCTCTCCCTTCTCTTAGGCCATGAATCCACCCCAAAATCACCCCACCCCAAGTGAGGGTGTTTATGCTACCATATTATTCGAGGACATAGTCAACATCCCCTCCTCCATCAAGAAAACCTTAATCTACAGGGGGATTTCTCTCAATAGTATTCCCCTTGCTTCTTTCTTGAAATCTGCTTCTACTCGTGAACAATATTGGTGGTTTTTAGCTAAAAAATCGATAATGTATCCTTCTAATGTGGTATTGACCCATAAATCAATCATTCACGTTACCGGATGATCCAGTCAATGAAGTGTTGTGATATTTTATATATCCCAAGTATAGGTCCTCTTGACTTGTTCTTGGAATTCCAAAGCTTCTTGGAGCCTATCTATCCAGTGAAAATTTTCATCTAGGAACTTAACCCAGAATATCTCATACTAGTTGCTTGATCTTTCTGAGTAAAAGAAAACCTCTCAGGTATCTTTCACAGATTTTCCTCTTAGGTATGCTTCTTTCCATATAAAGGTGTCACAATTTCTCTCCCACTAGTGGTGAATATCAGATCTATAAATCCAAGGAAGCATTCTGTCACATACCCACTACCTAAATCGGATTTTTCTGGTCTTCTGCCAGACAAGAACCCCTAAATATCCATGGAGGCCCAGCATAACTGGCTCTTTCTCTCTCCTTCTCCGTTCCCATGTGATCGTGGGTCGTGATCGCGGTTCAATTTGAACGCAGTGCCTATTTGTATTTCGCACCTCGGTGCTACAGTAATGTCAAATTGTTCGACTCTGCAACTGTCGAACCCCGACAGGGCTAGTGACCGGCCAATAGGGACAAATCCCTACAGGGTTAGAAAATGGCCAATCGGAACAAATTCCAACAGGGATAGAGGATAGCCAATGAGAACGGGCCCCGTTGCGCAGTTAAGTGGAATACCGATGGCACAAAGGGAAACACGAAACGATGGTCGACATGACAAGAGGGGCCCCACTTCACACGCCACACTATTCTGGACCCCCCCCATTAAAGGAAGAATGGCAAGGGGGGTCTGGAATCCACTTGAGCATAATTGATCCCAGTGAGTTAATCTCTACCATTTTAGAGTTGCGCATCCAATTCCGGACCCCCCCCATTAAAGGTAGAATGGAAAGGGGGCTGCGGAATGCATCCTCAGCCATAGATCTAGGTGGGTGGACTCTGGCCATCCAGATATATTTTCTACTTACCCTACTGCGTGCTCGCGCCTCGGTGTAAAACTGGCATCTCTTCCTCACATCGGACGGTCGTTACGGACCCTGATATTTCCTGAAGGAATCTTGTCTGTCCATTGGGACTTAACCACATGCTAGTGTCTCAACATTATGGATCGGGATTTTTCAAGGCAAGAGCCCGAGTTTTTGTCAGCGGAACTCCCGAATCCCCGATCCCTGATTTTCTGAAACGGGTAATCTCTCAACACGTCACTTCCTTAAATCGGACGGTCCACAACTGCTTTGGGGTTTCCACCCAGGAAAATCCCGATCCCTTGTCGCCAGGACTCACGATCTCATGATTCCCAATTTCCCAAAATGGGAGATCTCACGACGCGTGGCCTCCATCAATCAGATGGCTCAGATCCATCCTGGGGTTTTCACCATAGAAAATCCTGAACTCTTGTCAACAGGAATCCTGATTCCGCGATTCTCGATTTCCCGAAATGGGTGATCTCTTGACACGTGGCCTTCGTCAATCAGACGGCTTAGATCCGTCCCAGGGTTTTCACCATAGAAAATCCCAAACTCTTGTCAACAAGAATCCCGATTCCCCGAAATGGGTGATCTCTTGACGCGTGGCCTTTGTCAATCAGACAACTCAGATCTGTCTCGGGGTTTTCACCATAGAAAATCCTGAACTCTTGTCAACAGGAATCCTGATTTCGTGATTCCCTGGGTGTGGAAAAGATCTATGGTCCAAATACTCTCATGAACCTTGGGGATATACGGTCCTAAACTCTTCGCTACCCACGAAGATACAGGAAAACCCAGTGATAAGGCATTTAACGCCCTACTTTCTCCTACTAATCTAACGGTCGTGGGTGACCACAGATTCCCCGACGAAATCTCATCCGTCGATTAATACCTATAAGGTTAAGGTACTTAACTTTCCAGCTCCTTCCTCTGATATGGCGGTCGTGAGTGACCACAGATCTCCCAATGGGATCTCATCCGTCGATTCATTACTTCATCCTTATGCTGCAATCTCAGTTTTCAAGAGGATCGTTCCTCCTTATGCAGGGTTACTAAGGCCTTACGCCTTTACAACTGCCTTCCCGATTCTTGATGGGATTTTCAAGGAAGGTATTTCTATGGGGAGAATTACTTAGGGTACTACCTGAGGTATATAAGGATGTCATCCTCCCGAGAGCCAGCTGTGAAGTTTGAGTTGGATCAGTACGCACACAAATAATGAATTCATGAGGACATAAACCATACGTAGTCTTTCCATATAAATATACAACTACTAGTACTGATCAAAACACCATACAATCATTCTTATAATGAAATCATTCACAGTTTCACAGCTTATGAGCATAATTATCAAGATAAGCACATATATATATTTCAAGATGCCAGAGGAAAAACACTTATCAGAGATAAAACCAGGGGTCAAGCAATTGTTGAGAGGGGTGCTCGTTTCCACCCAACCGTAGGCTTAGCGACTCCCAGCGGATTTACCACTAGCCACCCCTGAGCTGAGACCACGATGCTGTGAGACTGCGTCTTTGTTTTCCAGTGACCAGGAGCGAAGGTTGCAATCCTTCCTCTCTGCTATCACTCACTCTGCATATTTCCAGAGTTATCCCCTCGTGTCTGCCCCCCCAATCGCTTCTACCCCACGCCTTATCCTCTTGCGAGGTTGCGTGTGGTGTGATTACCCTCGTGCTGATAAGGTATGACGGATCTATGGATGGGAGGTTCACCTCCCATCCCTCATTAAACCATCTACCTACCATCTTACGAGACATTTAATTTGGGGCCAGTGAGCCTCTTTTGGTTCTCCGGGCCAGTGGAGTCCAAATACAGTATTAATTCTCGGTGGAAGTTAACGCCACCTTTCCAAGTGCCTTCCACTGCCATTGTGGTCTCTTTTTTTGCACATCCCCTCTCAGCAGTCCTGCAATATACATTCATAATGTCATTCACATTTATGAGTTTTCCACAGTTCTTGGCCAGTCCAATTATTTTTACAAACTGGGGGAAACAGGGTGTTACAATTCTCTCCCCCTTAAAAAGGAACACCGTCCTCGATGTTCTTATCTATTAACATGAATTGCATGTACAGAAGTAAACAAATTTGGATATGTCGTTCTCATGGCATCCTCCATTTCCCATGTAGCCTCATCTGGGCCAAAATGTTTCCACTGCACCTTGACCTGTGCAATGGTTCGGTTTCGGAGTGGGGTTTCCTTTCTATCCAGTATGCATTGGGGTTCTGGTAGAAATTCTCCCTCTGGTTCCACCTGGATCACAGACCAGTCAATTATATGATTAGCATCATGTACATATTTCTTCAATAATGAAACATGGAAA